>APFE031656388.1:44538-157867 GCA_000404065.3 Pinus taeda
TGAGACACAAGCTGGGTTGGTGAATTCTCTGAGTGACTTCTCTTGAACATATCAGTGACACTGAAATGGATTGGTAGCGTTAACCCCAAAAATGGATGGTACGGTGGACCAATGGTAATATGACCGGTGAACGGAATAGCCCAACCCGACACAATCATGGTGATGGAGTGAACGTGTCATGTTCAAGAGCGACTTGCTACCAATAAAATTTCTTCAAGTTTTCCTGCCAATTTTTCCCCAGTCATTGCTGACTAGTACCTCATTATTTTTGTCAATCTTGAGGAGGATAACATATGCTTTTTCTATAATTTTCCCTTCGAGCAAACATGTTGCTATGTTTTAACGAGCCTAGCGACAGTGAAACTCGCTCTTGTCTGCATGGACAAGTTTGTCACTATTTCTTTAACGAGTTTAATGAAAAAGATAACTCGGTCTTTCTAAATTTTAGAGAGTCTGAAAGAGATGGAAAGGAAACTTCAGTAATCCTTTTTCGTCATATAATCCCTTAGGTCTAAAAAAGTATAAGATAATATGAAAGGGATGAATTTTCAATAGTTTTAACGAGCCAAACAAGAAAAGCACTTGATCTTTTTGTGTAATGATCCCTCACATCGAAAAATATTAAAATCTAGAGGAGGGATAGCACTTCTGATCTCTTTAATGAGTTGGATAGGCCAATTGCTCAGCAATCTTTTCATATTTTACGATTCAGATGAAAAGAGCTTGAAGGAGACTCGTTTTTTGAGGAACGAGTGATATTTTCGGGTAGTGGCTGGTTCCAGGTAAGGTTTGGAACTTCTCAATCATGGTAGTGTAAAGAAGGTGGCTAACAGAATCACTCGTCCCAGCTATTCCTCAAAAGGGGTAAACAATCAAATGGAGGCGTATAATCGGCTAAAACAGAGTGGAGGTGATGGTAAGAACATGACCAAGGCTCAAAAGCTGATGATAATGCGATCGCAATGGTTATTTACCGAAGGTGGGTTCATTTTTTAATGAGCTTAAACTCGGGTGGAACATATGCTCATTGCTAGGTTTATTTTTTAATGAGGTTGAACTTTGCGTAAAACTGCTCATTGCTAGGTTTATTTTTTTAACGAGCTTGAACTTTGCGTAAACTTCTCATTGCTAGGTTTATTTTTTAACGAGCTTGAACTTTGCGTAAAACTGCTCATGGTCGGTTTCATGTTTACACAAGCTTGAAATGAAAAAACCATGCTTGTTATAAGTTCGCATGCCCCCAGCATAATGACGCAAATCGAGGTACATGCCCCCCAAGTTTCATTGCATTCAACACGGTGGTTGGAATGAAGGTTTACCTTCGAGATCTTTGAAAGACTCAACTTGGATTTTACGAGATCATAATCAAAGACTCAGTTTGGAAAGGGAGTTGTTTCATTTTTTAATGAGGCTGACACAGTAAAAGAACTATCCTCATAACCCTTGTTTCATTTTTTAATGAGGTCGAAACAAGATAAGAACAGTCCTCGGAATCCACCGTATTTATAGTATTTGATATAAAATAAAAAACTAAAGGATGATTAAGGTCGTTGGAATAGTCTTTGTGGTAATTCAAAAGATGGGAACGACGGTGGTAATGTTCCCATGGTGCCTCTCCTATCATCATTGACTGAATGATTCCTTCATCTGTAGAATGTACATGTGACCAAGGATCTGGAGAGGTGTCATATTCATTAGACCTATGTATCTAAACACTCGATGAGGGTTGATTTGGGTTTGCCCCTCGGCCAAGAAAATTGATTGCTACAATATTTCTATTGGGCTTGGGGGAAATACCCGGCGATGATCCATGCTAACAAAATGTTCGGGAATCTTCTGAACCTTTTAGATATAGAAGATATCATATTGCAGGTTTCCACCATGGCCACTTCTGGTAGATTACTCAGAGGCGGTAGGGAAAAAGTACCCATTAAAGTAGGGTATTTTAGGAGGCCTACTCCGATATTTTGAAGCGATTGAGAGCTTCCATGGATCATCAGGATACTTCCCGTAACTTGTGAACTATTGGGGAGAAAGGTTCGTTGGTCAACGATCGTAATTCCTCCTTGAAAAGGAAATGCAATCTTTCTGAAGTATGTTGACACAACAGCAACCATAGCATAAATCCACGACCTTCCTAGTAGGATGTTGTAATCGAGGTTTCCATCGATAACTTCAACATCAATTTATACTGTTTTGCCCCCCAGTTCAACTTGTAAGTTACTTAAAATCCCATATGGAGTGTATGTCCATCCATCAAATGCTTTTAACGTCGTTGATGATCGCGACAAGGGTGGTGAACCTAAAGTTTCCCAGCAACTCATTGACATAAACATGTAGATGCCCCCTCATCAATAACTATTCGATGAATAGTTTTGTTGAGGGATTTCACTTGAATGAGGAAAGCGAGTTGAGCTGGTAACTGATGTTCATATCCTTTATGATTAAAGGCCACAAGATTGGAATCCACTGGGTCAATCCCACCTATTGCTGATAATAGAGCCTGCTTTTGGGAGGGGCATTTTTGCAGTACCTCAAGCGTCGACATAGCGGACGGTGATTGGGCCAGGTCCTCTACTATATTATAATTCTGTGCTGCTCTGGCATGACGATTAAATGTCAATTTGTGTGCTACTCCCTTTATCAGCTTTATTGTTAGTTCAGGAATGATGGGCGGCACAACTTCGGTCGAAGTTGTTGTCGAACTACTAGGTTGATCAGTAGCCTTGTTGTTCGATAGTTGTGGATTCCCGTAATCGTTTTTCCTTGTCGATATCAAAGCATCATTTTTCTATTTTGAGATGGACAATATAAGTACTTGGGATGGGGAAGCATTGTCACTAGCAACCAGATTGGTTCCCGGGTTTGGAAATGGATCAGTCAATACCGCTGAGGTTTTTGAACTCTTAAAGAGCTTCTTAATTTCAGCTTTATGTGGACAATCTCTCGTCCAATGATCATCATCGCATACCTGATACCTCGAAGGGGGTTTCCTCTGCCTAAAAGGGTTTGCAGAAGATTTTTCATGAGACGACTCATCCTGCTTCTTCTATTTCCCTTTCTTTTTCTTCTTGCCTCCTGGTTGCTTCGGTTCTTTTCCTTTGTTGGTTGACAGGGCATTAACCTCCGAGGTGAGAATTTCTTCATTTGCATTTTGAATAGAAACCGTATGGGCTTTCTTCGATGTAGCCTTTGTGCTTTTCATGCTCGTTGTACCTATCACGCCATCCCCGGCTTGAGAGTCTTTATTTGATTTAGGAGGAGGAGGAATGGAAAACTCTAGTCTAGGAGCATCAGGGATTTTGTCATAGAGCATGCCAGGCTGAGGATAGATCAAGTCTAGATATTGCACACGAGCAATGACTTGCTCTTCAGTGACAACTCCTCCCTTTGCCACATCTTCTCTAATAGAAGGTAACAATGAATTAATAAACCATTCAGCTAGCAGCTGATCAGGAACATATGTTTTACCATTCTACGATGACGTCTCCACTCATGAATGTGATCGAATATGTGAGTGGTTGTTGTTTGCTTGAAATTGGTAAGAAGCTCTGTTCCTATTTCGTACCTTATGGGTAACTAAAAATGGGTTAAAAAGGTGGTGGCAAGAGCGTTGAAGTTATCGAATGAAGCTCTATGCAATTCGATGTACCATTCTACTTCAGGACCAGTTAATGTTCGCTGAAAAAGGCGAAGCCTAATTGAATTATCATTGAGAGTGTTGGACGAACACCACAGATGAAAGGTCATCACATGATTCGACGGATATTCACCTAGATTTCCATTGAATTTAGGAATATCTGATAGAAGTTTATGAGGAATCACCGGCCACCAAGGGGCATAAGCAATCATATTGTTTGTTAGTCGATTTAGATCTAGCAACTCTAAAGTTGCCACAAAGGGCAACTATTGAGTCAGGTTCGGCGAAGCATACCCAGGATAAGATGGGATTGCCCGAGCAGTGGGTCTTTGCATTCCAGCATAATGTATTTGATGCTAATAACTTTGGTAAGGTTGATGGGTATAACCATTATGATATGATTGATGTTAACCATTTTGAATATACGGCTGCCCATTACCTGCAAATCTTTGTTGCTCAGGTCCTTGGTAAGCTTGTCAGAATTGCGGTTGTTGATATTGTGCTAGCCATGGTTGTGAAGCCATTTGTTGTTGTCCAATATTGGCTATCTGACCAAGATGAGGGGTAATAGTACCCGTTTGAGCCTAGGTCGCTCTAATTATGGAGCCACTAATTGATGATTGTGGTTGTGTCGTGGAGACAAGAGCTTGTTGTATTAAGACCTGAGAAGGTTGGCATACAACAGGCAACGCCTGTACTTGCGACACCGTCACAATAGCCAGTGTAGTGGGGATATTCGACATAGGTAGACTTGGTTACATTTTGTATACAACTCTCAGTTGTTGAGGCAGTATTGGCACCCAACCACTGGATGTAGTTCTAGCATGACCCGAATTTTGTTGTAAACTCTCATATGTTTGTTCTCCCGAAGGAAACAATGAAAGGGCATATTCCCCCCATATGGAAGAAATCCAGTGTTCAAAGTTAAGATTGGCCTCTGGAGACTGGACTGCCCAAATTGATACTGTTGTGAAGGATCAATTTGATGAGACTCAACATAAGAGATTCCAGATATTATTCTAGATGAACAAATGGGAATAGACCATACTGTCGAAACAGTCCCTCGGTGGACTCCATCTAGCGGTTGAGAGCTAGTTGGGACAGATGGTACACCAGTGAACATTGTTGGAGTAGTAGCAGGAAGTTCTGCCACTGTTGTGTCAGATGACACAGTCTTGGATGTCGACGATTGTTCAGACATATCGAGTCTATCGAAAAGATTTCCTAGCGATTCTACAGGAAATTGCGATGAAGGGAGACTAACTTCTGACGAAGAAGAATATAGGGTGATCCCAATTCCAAAATGCAATGGCATACTGGCTGGAAGATCCTCCACAATCTATTCTATAGCAATTAATCCAGGTGGGAGAGGTAGACCGTTAGGTTCGTAAAATATTTAGGGTGTGAAGAAGGTGTAGACTCTGGAGCGACAGATGTTGGAGGGGTGACACCTTCCCAATCAGCCCTAGATGGAGCCGCTTTAGGAATAGAAGTGTTTACCGTTACACTAGGATTAGTTCTAATGTCCTCTTGTGACTGCGAAACTTCTTCTGTAGAGGCAGGGATACCATAAATGGTTGGAGTAATTGGGGTCTCTGAGGATGTTGGAACACAAGTTTCAAGCAAACTAGGGGACTTTGACCCAGTTAAACGAGTTCGCTTGGCTCAGAATAGTTCCATTTTTGAGGTCAAAGATGGTTGAGTCGTTAGTCTCTGCGAACGATGGGGTTTCAATTGACTTTCTTCCACGATTGCGGATTACTTGATCAACTCAAAATAAAAAGGGGAATATGTGATTCTGAATTAAATGAATTTTAGATTCTTTGACACAACTTGCTTTTTCAATTTTTAAGAGGAGAAAAAGCTAAAAATGACTCTAGTCGCCTTCGATTTTTAATGATCTTGAAGTGACAAGTGCTCAAATGGACCTTTTCTTTTAAGGAGCCTAAAAAGGAATAAAAGTGACTACTCTGGAAATCTAGACAGAGGGATTACCAAACCAATCGCAAAACTGTAGAATACTTTTTACGGTACGGCAGTCAATCTTCCCGAATGCTGTGTTCAGTGCATTGCGATCGATAGGTCGGCAGACACGGCTTCCTAAGGATAAAGGATATAACATATTGTGGTCTCCCAATATATACTTGACGGTACATGGGAGCACAAGTTCGTACTGGCACTTGTCGTCTCAAAGAAGAGGAATCACCCAACCTACGATGAAAGCGATAGTTACCAAGCTTTACGACGCCAGAATACATCTCTAGCCTAGACTTCTAAACGTTGTGCTTTAGGTTCCAAAGCGTTTATATGTTCATTGAATTTATTTTATAGTTGATCTTTCTTAAGAAGTTTTCCTTTAAGGTTCAGCACGTGATGTAGATATACAATTCCTAAGTATGCAATCTAAGATGATAAAAAGTCATTTACACTTCTTTTTGCAATGAAAATCCTAGCTAATAAGGAAAGAGAAGTGAAATTCTTTCAACATAGAGCAGAGAGCACACACTATATGCACTGTCCTAAATCAAAATCAACAAGCAGTCTAAATGCAAATGCACATGAATGTATTTGTTTTCCGCTTTCTTAATGTGTGGATGACAAAAAGAATGCTAAGTACAAATCTAAACTATATTTTCTTTCAAAGCGACAATACTAACAATTTTCTCTTCAAAAGATGAAAGGAAGACGAAGATGACACTTTGCAATTTCAAATTCAAAAATGAAAGGAAGACTAAGACGATACTTTGCAATTTTGAATTCAAAAAACGAAAGGAAGACTACTTTACAATTTTGAATTCAAAAAATGAAAGGAAGACTACTTTACAATTTTGAATTCAAAAAACGAATGATTTCAAATTTAAAAAACGAAAGGAATACTAAGATGACACTTTCAATTTCAATTTGAAAACTGCTTTCGACACTTGAAATAATATTAATTCAAATCAAATACAAGAGTAACAGTGTAATCGACCATCAAAAAGAGTAGGATTCTTTTCTTTGTGTGGAGGTTTGCCGTTACACCAAAACCCGCAGGTATGGTGGAAATTACGGATTCCATGGAGGTGCGCTGATTCTTCCAACACCCCCCCTCAAACGTAGCTCAGGGAATCGAACCTGGGTCCAAGCTCTGATACCATGTGGAGGTTTGTCGTTACACAAAAACCCACAGGTATGGTGGAAATTACGGATTCCATGGAGGTGCGGTGATTCTTCCAACACTTTGACTAAAAACAACACTTGCGACACTTCCAAATCGAAAGACGACAGTTCGATTAAGCTACTTCTTTGTAAAGGAGAGCTGTAAATGGCAAAAAATGCATAAAAACATTCACAGTTCTTTTTACAATGGAGGCTGAATAATGCAAAGGAAGTGAGTTTCAACAGTGGTATACTGATCACAGACAACAAAACTCCTAAATAAAGCTAAAGAGAGTGAAGAAAAACCAAAATCTCGAGGCAGAAATAGTATTATCTGATCATCGCACTTGTAACATAAGGAAACATGGATGCATCTCACCTACAACACACGGGAGGTGCGATGCATCTAGGCTGTCAAAATGAGACAGTGCGATGGTCCAGAGATGAGACTTTAACTTGGTTTTTGGTCACAGTTTGCAGCTTAGTTCAAGGATTTGGGCTGAGCTAATGATAGTCAGTAAATACAAAGTGTACGGGTTGATTTAATGAGGTTATTTGAGCCACCACCACGGTAATTAGGATGTTTGCAAATCAATTGTTCAGTTTATAAACAATACCCAGAGATGGACTGAAGCAGCATTAATCTACTTTGCACTTGCATAGCAAATGCAGTTCGAAGGCTAGTTGGCTTAAGTTTAGGCTTCGTCTGTAGTTTATAAAGCAAGAAAATATGAGCAAGCAAACAAGCTATTCACTTCCCAGTGGAGTCACCATTTTGTTATCAAGAAAACTGCTGTCCATTCAGAGCTGCTAGTCCCACTAAGACATGTAGCTATCTTAGAAACAAACAAACTAAAGTTACTTGTATTTTCATTTATGAGAAGTAGATGAGAGAGAAGCAGAGAGTACCAAACTCAATCTTTCGCTTGGCTCCTTGCTTGTTTCCTCTCCTCTTTGACAGAAATTTGTCGCTCCTTCCTTGCTTGTCCCACTTCAAAGAACATCTATAGAGTCAAAGCAGCATAATACCATCAAAGAACAGAGATCTACAATCATAAACAATATAGAACCAGATATATGTTGACCACACAAATGCATATATCAACTCAGACATACAAGAATGTGGAGGAAAACTCAAATAGATTTATTGATAGAAAGAGTAGAAGAGAGGATTACAACCCATTGATCTGACCCAACATCATCCTTCCAGCATGAAAGCCCTTCTTCACCTCATGAAAAGCTTAGATCACCCAACACTATGATATTCCACAAAGAAAGCAACAGCACGTCCTTACAAAATACAAGATTCCAGCCTCTGGATCTCTAGGATGAGGGATCCATATATAGATGTTTGCAGGTGGGCGAGTCAGCTTCTAGGTTTTTGATTAGTGTCATTTCTCTGATAGTTCTCAATTCCACTTGGATATTTCATGATCTCTTACTCATCCCTGGGCAAATTCAGAGAGGCAAGTGTCACAGGAGAAATTTTTGGAAGATTCCATGATCATCCACCTTGTAAACTGTCTCTGCCATTTGTCTACTTTCGCCCATCACACCCCATAGAAGGGATTTTCAGTATGCATTGCACCCCCCATGTGCATTAAGTGATATGCATCGCACTTTGACCATGGAGCAGGTGAGATGGTCCAGTTTTGACCAGTTCTGAGTAGTTTTTCATGGAGAATTTCTGCGAGATGATGCAATCAGCTGACCTTGTTCCTTTAGGGTATGAAACAACACTTTTAGGGACTTAGAAGCCCTTGGTTGATGGACATATGTGATTGGGGTTGCAGTGCCCAAATATGTCTATAAAAACAACAAAAAAAGTGATTTCATCAATCAAGAATCATCATGCTATGAGAACATGTGTGGAAGCAAACAAAGGAAATCAACACCTTCAAAATAATCTTATTATGAAGCCCAGTAGTAGCATCCATGCATCTCCAACAATTCGAAATCACAAGTAAGATTAAGTATGACACCCCTCACCTCTTATCTATGCACATAATGGAAAAAAATGTGTTTAATGATCGAGAATGGAGGGAGGCTCTTTGACCATGACTTTGTGGTGTCTTACTTCAATGAAATTCCACCTAAAATATACCAAGAAAATTGGGAGTTTGAGATCAATGTTAGAGAGGAAAGTCAATATCATTCAGATTTAGAGTTGTGGGGAAATTTGTTAGGTTCGGTGTCGGACCCTAGGCACACCAAAGGTAGGAAGAAACAATATATGAACTCAGTTGTGCTTCATAAGAAAAATAAGACATTGATATTCTTGGTTATGAGGGATAAATACTTGGATAAGTACAACGTTTTCACCTCTCTCGAGGATGTTAAAAGGATGCTTAAAAACATATGGTTATGTGTGGATAAAATTGATGCATGTCTAGTGCATGTGGAGAGACACGTTTCTTGCGAATCTAATGGCAGGGACATGAGGGATCCCCTTGGTTGCAGTGCAAGGGTTTTGACAATTGTTTCGTCCTCAAACAATGATAAGTGAAAAATGGTGTTGAGTGGCACAATTTGGGACTCTCCTGAAGCTTTTGGTTTTGTCTTTGGTAGGCCCCAAGATGGCCTTTGGATCTATAGATTACAAAAACATGGCATGGTCATTGTTGTGTTTTTCTGTCACATGTGCATGTTTCTCTCCTTTTGTCTCTAGAGTTTCATTTCTTATCTATTCTTTGAAGTGCAAGGTGGTATATGGTTGTTAAATTTTAGGTGCAGTTTTCTTATTTTTGGGCTAGCGTTAGTGGTTTCCTCTTTACTAGATCAACAATTTTAGCAGTGGCATTTTGGGCTCTTCAGTCACGACTCATTAGATGATTTCAATGTATTCCAAGGAGTTTTTTGATGTGGGAATTTGTTTTGACTCTCCTGTGTGGTCAATTTTGTCTAGCTTTTGTGTATAACTTGCATGTCGAGAAGACCACACCTTGTAAGCCCCTAATGTATTGTTATTTAGTTTATGAAGTTCTATGTGGCTCATCTAGGCAACATGGGTTGAGGGTTGAGTCTCATTGCTCCCTCTATGCCCCTGGTATTATCAATGTAATCCAATTTTCATTAGTAATATAAAGTCTCATAATTTATGAAAAAATCAAATCATTACTTATTTTCCTATTAGTTTTAACCAAATTTCAAGTGTAGAAAATTATTGTATATAGAGTTAAATTATACATGATACAGGTACTCACTTTACATACATTTGGTAAACTCACATAAATATAAACAAGAAATACATGAAAAAAATTATTCTTAAAATCATGGATTTCCAACTTTATCATAGATTTACTAAAAGTATACTTATTAGATGAAGAGTTTAATTATACATACAATGAATCCTTACATTAATTTGAATAAACTTATAGACAACAAAGCTATATAAGTGAAATCTAATGAAAAAGTCCCAAAGATTTATGGACAAAGCTTTAGTATAATCTAAACTACGAATCTCATTAACTTAAATCTTTGTTTGATCACTGAGAAAGTGAAAGCACATAAACTTCTACAAATGGCCTTAGAAATTGTAGAACACATATCTGATCTAACCAATTATGCAGTCAATATATTCATCTCAGCATATGTCGACTAGAAAGGTTGCTAGTGGAAAATAAAAATATAACCAATCAAATATTGAAGTCTAAGATACGCTTGCGAGACGATAAGTGATATGGCAACCAACTCCTGAAATGTCTTTGGAACACTAACCTTATTGTTAATACTAGGCTAACAATCTAAATCTGAACCCCTATACAGAATCTCAAATTCAAAATATAAATACAGATAGATCCTAAACTTTCAAACGTAATAATGTACAAGGTGGATATTCAGGGGCAGTGTAGGATGATATTTCTTGCATGCATATACACATTTTCTAAATATTGTATAACACTCCTCTTTATAAACGCTACACTCACACTGACAATAAGGGATGGCCTCGATGGTGTTCCACCAAATACAGCTACTGTAGTTCCACTACAGTTTATACATATTTCCTATATACAATAACTATACTTACGGAAAAGCTGCCATGCCCATACACTCTGGTGAGACAACTGACTTACTCAGAGCAGATACCTCCCCATTTACTGATTCGAATGGGCTTCCCTGCAACGGAGGTTATCAGCTAACATTATGCGATCAGGGGAAGTGGAGCCCTGATAACCAAGGGTAAGCTCTAGCTTTACAGCATTATAGGGAACTTCAGCTTCACTAGTTTCGATGTTCGAGATCAGATCGTGGCCGTACTCCATCTCTGCTTGATCAGACCTAAAGAATTCATTCTGTTCCAGTTCTGTGGTTGATTTACCGTTGTCTGCTGCTCTCTGTAAGCTGTTTGTTACTTCATACCAGCTGTCAGATTTGCTTGTCGAAACAATGTGAGACTTGTTAATCAATGCACTCTTGCGTAGTTTTTGTTTGGGTTTTGCACGCGAGACACGCTTGAATCGGTCTTTGGCTTTTACTCTGTGCAGCTTGCTAGCCATGGCTTCCATAGGGACAACATGAGAAGCCGAATTTCCCCGTAGGATGCTTTCCACTCCAGCTTGACACACTGCCCAGTTCCCCGACCAGACAAGTCCTACTGAACCAAATATCGGATCCAACATTCTGCCGCATGCATCATATAAAAGAGACCTGAACATAGCTGCGCCAATCACCACAAAGAAAGAGTTATACGAAACGTTTTTTGGATTTTTTTTTTTTCACCTCAGATAGAAAATAAATATAATTATTCAGAGCCGTATTCATTTTTGGGCTTTTGGTTATGGTCGGAGATAACGAGTACCAGTTACTCTCAGTTGGTTTATAGATTCAGGCAGTTTACAGAGAGTTCCTCAGTCTATTTATCAGTTATTTGGTTTTTGGCTATTTAAAAGCTCGATGTATAGTTACCAAGTTTAATTCAGATTTAATACAATATTATAAAAATATAGACGAAAAATTTCCAATCCAGAAAATGTTTCGGGAACTTGGATATATACTTATCTTCCTCTCACAATGATTCTTTCTGTTAAATTTGATTCATTCTCAATTTTGAATAATTCCCGATAAATCTAAACAATATAACAACTTTGCAGATTCATTTTAAATTTTATTCATTCTTAGTTTTGAATAATCTCCGATAAATCTAAACAATATAACAACCTTACCAGATATAATTAATCAAAGAAAAACCACATTTCCTTTCTGGGAACCTTCTTTTTTTCAAAACTTAAATAAAAGATTCTTAGTTTCAAATCCAAAATTCTTCGCTAATAAATAAATGCATATTGAGAAAACCAACAACTCTTATCCAATCAGCGCACTTTCACAAATTCTCTTTTTCCTTACTTAATGAAAAATGATTTTTTTCAATTTCCCGACTATTTCCATTTCCTTTCCTTTTTGGGTGCAAGTGGCTATCTATTCGTGTTCAGAGGAGTACTGGCCTTTTCCATTTCCTTTCCTTTTTGGGGCTATCCATGTGCGTTTAGAGGAGTACTGGCCTTAGCATCTTAAGCTCGCTCATGAACAAATCCTTGTGTGTAAACTAATAACCATGAATTTAACCAGATCCAATTTCACTGAACTATTCGGTATTCAAATTGCAGAATGTCGGATTGGATAATGATGCCAATTTGATATTCTTGTGTGTAAACTACTGACACTAAATTTTCACGTGAATCAGATCCAATATCGTTGAACTATTCGGTATTCAAATTGAAGAATGACGAATTGGATAATGATGCCAATTTGATAATGATGCTGGAAAGTAACAGAATTGCAGATGCCAATCCATTGCAAAATTTTCAAAATATTTTAATATCCATTAAATTTGCAAAATATTTTAAAACGTGTAATCCAATTGAAAAAGAACTTACCTAAAACGGTAATCAATATCATCTATATTTTTCAAAATATTTTAAAACCTGCAATCCAATCGAAAAAGAACTTACTTAACATGGTAATCACTATTATCTATATTTTCCTTTTTTTAACACCAAGATAAAAAAAAGTGTTCAGTCCATTTTTGAATGAAATCCAGAAGAGAGTTCGGTTTTGCAGAATGCTCTACATTGTTCATCAAAATTACACATTAAATAAAATACATGGCTTTAGGGAAGTTAGAACAACATCCTAAGAGAAATAGAAACTAATTCCTATTCTAAGGCTACGTGAACCAACTCTACCTATTCTAGGATATTCTCCATTATCTTCAACACTCCCCCTTAATGGAGAATGGGTTCACATATATGTTTAACATCTCCCTAAACATTTGAAACTTTACTTTTCCAAGAGGCTTAGTGAAAATGTTCGCAACATTATCACACGCATTACAATATTCTAGATGAATTTCTTTAAATTGCACTTTCTCTCCAACAAAATGGAATTGAGTATCAATATGTTTAGTGTTTTTGTGAAACACTGGATTGCTGGCCAGCGTGATTGAACTTTGATTGTCGCATTTGGTTGTTGTTGCGACTGTCTGTTCTTCCCCAACATCCTGGAGAAGTCTCCGCCACCAAATTGCCTCACACATTGCTGCACACATGGCCTGATACTCTGCTTCCGCTGAGGACAAGGAGATTGTGTTCTGCTTCTTACTGCTTCATGTGATCACCCCAGATCCAAGACTGAATGCGTAACTTGTTATAGATCTACGATCATCTATATTTCTTACCCAATCTGAATCTGCAAACCCTACGAATCTAACTTCAGAAGAGTTAGTGCAAATAATTCCATAATGTACAGTACCTTATAGATACCTCAAAGCACTCCTCCGTACATTCAATGGCTTTCAAGTGGCTTAGACATGAATTGGCTTAACACACTAACTGCATAAGCCGAATCAGGTCTAGTGGTGGTTAGGTAGATCAGACTCCCAACTAACTATCTGTAAAGTGTTGCATTTGCCACTTTCGAGCCATCCTCACAGTGCAATTTGATGTTCTGCTGCAATGGTACTGGTGCAGGCTTACATTGATCCATTCTGAACATTTCTAATAGGCCTTTGACATACTTTGCTTGGGACATAAATGTTTGACCTAAATCTCTCTAGATCTCAAGCCCTAAATAGTAACTAAGTTCACCAAGGTACTTCATCTCAAAAATCTGTGACATCTGTTGCTTGATTTCATAAATTAGCTATGTAGCGTCACCTGTAATTATCAAATCATCTACATATAATGAAATCAACACTACGCACCCTTGTTCATCTTTCATGGTGTAAAGATTACGGTCATTCTTGTTTCTATTATAGTCAGCGTGTAGAAAAAATGAATCAATTTTCTCATACCATGACCTGGGAGCTTGTTTCAGTCCATAAAGTGCTTTCTTCAATTTATAGACTAAATGTTCTTTTCCTTTCTAGACAAACCCTTCCAGTTGTTATAAATAAACCTCTTCTTTTAATTCTCCTTTAAAAAATGCAGACTTTACATCTAGTTGGTCCATCATCCAATGTTTCTTAGTAGCTAAAGCTATTAACATTATGATGGTGTTCAATTTAGCTATAGGGGCGAAGGTTTCTTCATAATCTATCCCTTCTTTTTGTGTCTACCCCTTTGCAATCAACCTAACTTTCAGTTTTTCTATAGTTCCATCTGCATTAATTTTTGGTTTATATAACCATTTGCAACCTATGTTTTGTTTTCCCCTAGGAAGTTCAACTAATTCCCAAGTGTTATTTCTGATTGTTGAATCATATTCCTATTCCATGGCTATTTTCCATTCATTACTTTCATTTGCTTCTTTATAACTAGACGGTTCAACCACATTAATCATACTAGTTATAAAAACATTTTCCCTATATCTTACAGGCATTTGAGCTTTCCTACCTGATCTCCTGAGTGGTGAGGTAATGGTTTCAAACCTTATTTTTTCCTACTACTATTGTTACTGTTGTTGTTGTTGCTGCTAATGTTGCTATTCATCCTCTGTCTTTATTTGCTATTGACCCTGATTATTATCTAATTCTTCTTCTTCAAAGTACGGAATGTCCCATCCATCATAGTGCTCATCGGATTCTTGATTATCCTACTCATTGAATTTAACATCGCTACTAACAAAGATCTTGTGAGTAGAGGGATTAAATAATCTGTATGCTTTATATGATGAACAATACCCTATAAAAGTACATCTAATGGCTTTTGAGTCTAATTTTCTTCTATATACCTTTGGTATGTGGGCAAATGCTTTACATCCAAATATTCTTAAGTGTTTTAATGTGGGCTTATATCCATATAGTGCCTCAAAAGGAGTTTTAGACTCAAGACTTCTTGTAGAACTCCTATTTTTTAAATAAACCATAGTATTCACTGCTTCAGCCCAAAAACCATTTGAAATATTCTTACCTTTCAGCATAATTCTAGAACATTCCACCAGAGTTATGTTCTTCCTTTCTGTTACTCCATTCTGCTGTGGAGTATGGGGTACTATAAACTGCTGCAAAATTCCATGGTCTTCATAATATCTCATGAGTTCATCCTTCCTATATTCTCCCTCTTGATCAGAGCGGAGAATTTTTATCTGTTTCTCTGTTTGTCTTTCAATCATATTTTTAAACTGCTTAAAGTATTCAAATGCATTACTCTTCTTACTTAAGAAATACACCTAAGAAAACTTCATACAGTCATCAATAAACAGTAGAAAATACAGTGCACCTCCTAATGATTTTGTCTACATAGGACCACAAAAGTCTATGTGCACTAACTCCAGTATATCCTTCTGTTTCTTTTTTACTCTAACAAGGAATTCTTCTCTATGCATTTTTTCTAAAGTACAGGCATCACAGTCACTATGTGCTTGCTTTAACATAGGAAGATTTCTTACCATTTCTTTCTTTTGTAGTAACAGCAAATCATTGTAGTTGATGTGGCCGAATCTCTGATGCCAAAGCTCTTCTGTAGTCAGGCTTGTTGCTGTCAATGCTTGAACCAGTGCAGGTCTCACATCCAACTTGTACAATCCTCCTGTTTGGATTCCTATAGCAATTGTCTTCATTCCATCTAGCAGATCTTTAATGTAACATTTAGATTTTAAAAATTCAACTTTCAAATCTTGATCTATAATCATAAATACAAAAATCAAGTTCATTGTTATGTCAGGCACATACATAACATTATAAATTTGTTTGATATTACCATCAAGTAGAATGACAAAAACTTTCCCACATCCTTTGATTTGATGACTTCTGTCATCAACTAGGTAAATCTGTCCACCTTCGTTGATTTCTTTAAAATCCTCCAACCAATGCTTATTCCCTGTCATGTCTGTTGATGCTCTCGAATCTACATGCCAGATGTATGCATCAACATTTTCATCACGATCTGCCATGAAAAAGCTTAAATTTTGCACCTTATCACCGTTCATGAGATGATCTGCATGTCTTTTTGGCTTCTACTATTCTTCATGATATTTCTTTTTCCTACACTCCCTGGCAATATGACCCATTTTTCCGCAATAAAAACATTTAGTTTCAGAGTAGTTTTTATTGGGATGCATACCTTGAGTCAGATTTGGCCATTTATGTGAAGTTGCTCTGTTTTGTTGTTGTGGACTCCCTTTCCTTTGTAGAAGTTCTTATTTTCCATTAATGCAAGATCGACACTCCGGGGCTTCAGAATCGATCTCCTCTCTTCTTCCTACATCAGTATACCTGTCAGCTGTTCAAAATGTGGGATCTTTTCTCTGGCATTTATCCCAATGATGAACATTTGATAATCATTAGTGACACCATTCATTGTAATGGTTACAAGATATGTATCGTCCATTGTATGACCAATATCTGATAATTTGGTTTTCATATCCCTGATACTTGCTATGAATGAAGCAATGGTTTCATTCTCATCCATCTTTATGGATAGGATCTTACTCTTGAGGAATAGAAGACGATTTGAATTCCTGATCTCATACAGTTCGTTCAGAATTCCCTAAATCCCGTTAGCTGACTTACCTTCTCTGCTGTGTGGTATAATACAATGTTTCACTGATATCTTTAACATCATCCTTGCTCTGCTTTCTCGTTTCTCCCAATCTGGGATCGATGTTGATCCAACTGCGGGCTTCGGCTCATCCCCATTCATAATCGTCCAAGCACTTTGTGCTTCTAGTAGAGTCTACATCTTAAACTTTCGATTTGCATAATTGGAACCATCGAGCTTGCTATGCTCATTCATCCATGCTTCAAATATATTGTTATTCATCTTGGCCATTTAGAAAAAAAAAATTCAACAGATAAAAGATGTTAAATTTACTCCAGATCTGTGACAAAGACAGATCACTATTGTTTGATCTCACATCAAATGCGCAGATCATCGTGGCTTCCTTCTCAGCCTCCAAACAACCTTCTGTTGTCATCTTCAGCCTTGTTATTGGCTTCCCCATGTAGCTTCTCTGACGGCTACAACCTTGTTCTTGGATTTCTCACGCAACCACAGCCTTCTTATTTTCCTTTAACGTTGCAGAAGTCCTTGTCTCTTCTGTGATGTCGTCGCAGAGGTACACATATTTCCTGCGATGATCTGCGACGAAAAATTTGTGCGAAGTGCTACAGTGGCCTCATCGCAGAGGTACACGCCTTTCCAGCGACGATTTTGGAATTGTCACAGTTATCTGCCTCAGAACTGTGATGATCTTGGTTCAGAGGACCACCCACCAGCCAGCGTATAGGTTCCTTAGCCCTAATGCTCTGATAACGTGATAAAGATGGTAATGTTTATATTAAAGAAAATAAAACCCACTGGTCAGCTCTACAAAAGAGAGTCTGAGCCAGGAGAGTTTGGCTTTGCAGAGTGCTCTACATTGTTCATCAACATTATACATTAAATCGAATAAATGGTTTTAAGGAAGTTAGAACAACATCCTAAGAAATAGAAACTAATTCCTATCGTGAGGCTATGTGAACCAACTCTACCTATTCTAGGATATTCTCCATTATCTTCAACAGTTTCAACGAGGAATTAAGAACAATGAAATTTAATAACATGGATAAAAAACAATTTAATAACATGGATAGAAAACATTCATAAAAAAGAAAACAAAAATCCAAATGGAAAATGGTATTACTCACCAAAAATAAGAAACAAGTCCTGAAACAAGGTTTCTTATGAGCTACTGCTTCCTTACAAAGATGGTACCTCAACCTTAAGTTTCCAATATAATAGATGTATTCTCTATTTTCTTTGCATTTAAATTAAATGAACCGTAAATCTAAACAGGAGGTGATTTTTATGGCTCCTATCACTTTGGTGTTTTAGTGTAAAATAATTGATTCTAAATAGTGCATGGGATGTGTTAACATGCAAGCGAGTGACATGTGATAATAGAGACGAGCCATTTCAAACTAGGAAGCTCCAGGTTGTTACAGGTCATAGAAATGGTTATCATTGGGTTATCAAGATGCTACCTTTTCTTTGAGCTAAAAAGCTAATTGAGTACAAATATAATAACTCATATGAAGAAGTATGTGATGCTTTAGCATTGAATTTTATAAAATAGGGATTGGATGAGTGCAAGGTAGCAAAAGCTACAACTTCTGAGGAAGCATGGAAGATCTTGGAAATTTGGTGCAAGGAGGAATGATATGCAACAACAGGTTCTGCCACAAGTAGAGAAGTCAGTCATAGATCTAAGAGTATATAAGCAAGACTATCAGAAGACAATATAGCTTGGAGAATCCCACTCAAAAGTGGATGATGGTTGTGAAGGCTATAAAAGAGAAATCCATTATGTAGACATGCATATGGATGAAGAAGACACAACAAATATTGATGAGGGAGAAGTTAAAGCCTTTGTTTATGACACATAGCAAGAGCATATGGATTCTCGAGGACTCCAGTCTAGCATGGATGGTGCAGATAACGTTGAATCCCATTGTGACGAAACACACGGATGATGACTACAAAGTTTGATGTGGATTTGTGAATCTAGCTATAGTTGATGGGTTTGGAACTATCAATGAGCACATGCATTCTTGGATATTCTACCTTATGGTAGATGAACATTATGTTGATGATATTTGTGGTTTCTTTTTTGAAAAAATGAATAACTGTAGCAATATAGTAACTGCCATGTTTGATGAAGCATTGAACGTTGAAGCTACCCCTGTAGCAGCAAGCTATGAAACAGTTGGAACTGATCATGAAGAAGTATGTGAACAAGAAACAATTGACTTTGGCATAGATAAAGCTATCAATAGAGCAACAAATAGTTTGGTGGATCCAACAATTAGAATTGTTGATGTTAAATTTGATGAAGATAATTTAATTGACGGTGTAGTGGTTGCACATGGTGCAACATAAAGAATGAATTGATGTGTTGTTATTTGGTGAGATAAGCAGACTTGTGTCTACAAGCCAAGTAGAAGACAACTGATTTGTAGCCACAAAGGTTTGTAAAGGAGTGTAAGATAAGGAAGAGAAGGAAAATCTCAATGCAGATCATAAAGAATACATTTCTAACATTGATTTTGAGGGTGCAAAGTACAGGCTAAAAGAAACATTACATGATGATGAAAGTGAAGACAATGACATGGAAGTTTCAGAAAATAAGGAAGAATGCATTAAAACCATTTTTTAATAATGGAGTCTAGAAGAGATAAGATTCAGCTATCAAGAAATATGTCACTGAGAATGTCAAAAATATGAAGTACAAGAAGCAGAGAAAAAATGCAGTTTGAAGATGAAAAGGTATGGCAACAATCCATAGTTGAATGAATCTTTAAAGATGAAGATGTAGAAGACAAAATCAAATTGTTTTTCAGAACAAATAAAAGAGAAGTCAAAGGAAAATTGTAGCAACAACAAGTAAAAGAATATGGAGTGTATGGAAAGAAAGCACAAAAGAGAATGAAACAATTTTGAGGATATAGAATTTAGAAGAAATGAAAAATAAAATGCAAAATTGTCAAAGTTTTGAGTCATTATAAGTCTTGTTGACTCATACACTGGCACATATATTTGAGTGATGATTGAGTCAATTTCTATTGTAAGCTTAGTAAGCATAGTAGAGTTATGTTGAGTCATATAGTTATAATTAAAGGGGATTGTTGAAATAGTAATTACTCTAACATGAAAATCTAGCAAGATCCAAGTTGAGTGATACATGAATAGATAAGTTGAGTTCAGTGCAATTTAGATTTAGAGTGTGAGTTAACTAATTCAAGTCAAATTAGGGTTGTGTGATCAATAGAAAAGGCGTAACTCGTGCTATCCTATTGATTGTGTGTTAACTTTGTGTCTTTCCTCCTAGTTATACAGACATGGATTAGGTTGGAGAGAATGGCAATAGGAAGTCTGGTTCTGCAGATGTTCCCATGCTTGATTCTGGTCCATTTTTAGAAACAGGTTTCTTTAGTTGGATCCAAAAACATAGAATGGGCCAAAGATTCTGATAACAAAAAGTTCAAAGATACTCATACTCAGAAGTCCCATTCTAATAATGTTTACATGCTTGGTCTTGGTTTGGACAATAACAGAAAAGAAAAGAACAATGTTCTATTGCTCTTTCATCCATAGAATAGGCAGAATGTTGTGGAGTTGTTGTTACCGCACACACAACATCATGGAATAGAACTATTAGGACTACCATAACATCATCCTACATACTTCGATCTCAAAGTTACATTCAAATACCTAGCTTTCCATGTACAGCCCAAACACTGTCGGTGGAAGGTAACTCTTGACGGTGTGTTTGACCTACTACTCTTGCTGTACTAATGACCAAATATCCAATATCTCCAATATCATCAAGATATCAATAAATTCTTGATCGGGTTTTAAAATTCAAATCTTTTTGAGGATAACTTTGATAGAGTCTAGGGCTTTAAAAATCAAATCTCCACTAGGATTAAAGGGGGATTTGAGTGGACAGCTATCTAACTACGACTAATCTCAGCTGATTTAAAATTCTATGACTATTTACTATTTTAGCAAAGATACCGTTAGAATTATAATAAATATTAAAAAACTTCTCTACATAAGAGCAGAAATACTATATAGTTTGTGGATGTCGCTTGAATCTATTTAACAAACTCTTGAATCTTTCTTGTTTTCAAAGAGTTTATGTTCGTGCGTGAAATGAATATGGTTTAGCCCATGTACAAGGGTTCGTAAACAGAAATTTCTTAAAACCTAGGCAGTAAAAACACATATCTTCTGTAATTGCAAATATTATGTCTTTAAATATATAAGAATCAGAAATATGCAACTTTAGCTTTGCGACTTTTATGTGCATATTATTCCCATCCCATCCCTGTGTTTAGATTGTTCTTACCAGGTCTCAAATGTTCGGGGCCGCTGCATATCAGATTGATCAACGCCATGCGCCCATAGAACTTGGCTAAGAAAGCGGTAGCGTTCGCCTGAGACTCTGGGCTCCTTATCCATTGGAGGCATGGCCTGAGAACGCAGGATTCGCTGCAGCCCTTTCGGAGGACTCGGCATCCATTGCAGCTCAACCTCATGATTATAAAAGCCGACTTCACAAAAACAAGCAAATGCACAAAGAGATAAGAAATATATAATACGGTCAATCTACGGGCTTAAATCATCAAGGGAAATCAGCGATAAACAAAAAGAAATAACACTAAAAAGTCGCAAAATCTATGGGAAAGGACCACCGACATGATTCGGTAGACCCGCTGCTTCTGTGAATGAACTGCAAACCACTGATGTCTTGATTTCAAGAGAGGAAAATGGAATGAGAATTTAGCTGTTTTCGTTTCGACGGGCGTAATTGACTGCCTCGCGTGGTGGGCCGCGCCACAGTCAACCAGAGGAGCGCGGGCGTAATTGACTTCCTCGCTTGGTGGGCCGCGCCACACTCAACCGGAGGAGCGCTTTGCAATTAAAAAAACGTTGTGCTGTGTCATTTCACCCTTTCTCCTCCGCTAGATTCGGATTCATTGTCCGAAACAGTTTGACAGCCGTTGGGTTTCAGGTCACCTCAGCTTTGGCTTTTCTAATAATTATAACTTTGTTTGCGGTTTTTTAATAATTTTAAATCTTTTTGTAACTATTAGAGTACCTATCGCGTCGGAAGTTACAGATCGCAATTTTATTCGATAGTGGAGGTCGAATTCAATGAATCTTTGAACATTTTCAGTGAATGTCGAAAAGGTTACGAAGGTCGGACGGAACCTTGTCTTAATTGCCCGAACTTTTCTTTTCATTATTATTTTTTACCCACTTTTTTACCAAAAGGTGAGGAGGGTTCGTACTGAGCCTTAGTTTAATTGACCCAAACCTTTCCTTTCAATATTCGTATTCACCCACTTCACTTTAATGCCACAGTTTTATTATCATTTCGTTTTCGTTTTATGCATTTCGAAGTAGCCTCTTCAGTCGATGAGATTGTGGATTATTATATTGTTGTTATGTGTATCTATACATGCATGAACATATGAATTTATAAGCTAGATTCAGGGTATATAACAATGTAATCATGTTATAAGCATCATATAGTTTGCACATATTATTGAGAATATATAGCATTGCACATATTATTGAGAATATATAGTTAATGTTGTAGATATTGCTGAGAACATTCATCACAATTTAAGTGTAGGAAATGTTGCAAAGTTATCTGGATGGTTATTTTTCAATGTTTTTAAATGTTATTCTTTTTTTATGGAGTAACAAGTTATCAAAATAAAAATTAATTAATTAATTAATAAAGTGTTTATTTGTGTTATGTATTTTCTATTTTAGATGTTTAGTTGTGTATGTATGGATATTGTTTGTATGTAGATTGTTTGTTTTTAATTAAAATGGTTTATGTATTTTGATAATAATGTTTTTATTATTGATAAGGTTTTTATTTTCTATGTTTTATGGTGGATTTTGTCTATCTGTTCATTATCTGTTTATTTGGTTTATGTATTGAAAATTATGGTTTTAAAAACTTTATAATTTTAAATTTGAAATCCTAATTGATTTTAGTTGACAAAAAGTGATTCTTGATGTGTTGGGGTTGATGGATGAAAGGCATCCAATGTCTTATTGCTTGGAATACATAGTTATGTATGTGATCTAAGATGACATTCTAAAATGTAAATTTAGAGGCTATAAATAGATATGACAACATTCTTTTAGCATGCCTAACCTAGTAAGTAAGAAATTATGAGATGGGAAGGAAAGGGACTCACAATAAGACATCCTCTTCTTCAAGACAACATACTATTATATTTAGCATTTTCTCTCTTTACACACAATCATAAGTATTGATGGGTTCCATCAATAAGTATATTTTGAGGCCCATTGTGGTATCCTCCAACCCTTAAAACTCTCTTTTTCTCACATTAATTTGCATTTTTAACCATAATATGCTTAGTAGGAAGACTAAAGGGTTTTTTCGTATTTCATGGCCTAATCTGATAATTATGCAAGAAAAAGAAGCATTTTTGGAGATATTTATTATACAGGGGTTGATTGGAGACTTATAGAGGGAATATCGCAGGGCTTTTCCACTGACATAATCCCCAATTCGACTTTAGATCAAATATTTGTCACCAACAAATCACATTCACTAACAACCGAGGAACTCAAGTACATGTGAAGATCGAAGGCAACCAGATCCACAAATCTCGAGGTTCTGGAGGGAATCACTCCTATTTTCAAGGGAGCTTGTCCTCAACTACTTTTTGTATAAATAAACTAGCCAAAAGGCTCATTAGGATTTGAATTTTTGCTGCAACTAGGAGTATCTACTAAGATCCCAGTGCTTGACATCATTACTCTCATCCTCGATATGATGTATGTGACTCTTAATTTCTCTTAATGAGAAATTCACTATTGGTCTACTTCTGAGTTAGTTTTAAAGGGTTAAAATCATTGGGTTTTGGCCCAACATAGAGGCTTTAGTCCCTCTCTTGTATTTCTTCCTTGTTCTTGTTCAAGTCATTGCAATTCCCTTATGTTTCAATAGGTATTATGTCATAAAAACTTGTAGTTGCAGGTTTTCTTATCACCTCTCTTGTGGGAAGAGTGATTGGAAGATGTACAATAAAAACCAAAAAATATGTGTTTATGATTCCTTGGAAATTGTCAAATATTGGGCCGCAATCCTCAGGGATGTTTGGTTTCTGAAACTTAGAAGTTAGCAGCATTAGTTTGGAAATTTGAGTTATGTTGTAGAGTAGAATAGATTTTAATAAAATTTAACTCATTGTTTCCATGTTAATTTACTTTGTTGTAATAGTGATTATTCGATTCATGTGTTTGACTAGTTTGCAGGGATTGTGTTGACCTCCAAGGGTGGGAACACCTTTATACATCCACCTAGACAATTCCATCTCCCTCCTAGACACCACACAATGCCTCCAAAATCTTCCATCGAGATCACTCTGCTAGGGTAAATGGAGGACACCATGGGCATACATTTAGGTGCAAGCTAGACCTCCAAGGGATGTTAGGATTGGCTAAGAGGCTCCCACACTCTTCATTCACCTTCTTCTGCCTTCGTCCACCTTCTTCTACCTTAAAGACACCACTCATGTCCTCTAAAAGCTATTGGATCCCCTCCTGTAGCAAAACATGGCCTCTTGTAGCAATACAACGCCTCTTGTAGCACTTCACATAGTAGACATATAACATTATTTTCTTCAACCAAATTCACTCCATATTTGGGTGCTTGAGTATTGAAGTTCAATAATGGCACACAAGCTTTGATTTCATGACCAGGGAAGATTCTAAGGCCACTCCAACCCCATCCTCTCCTAACTACAAATATAAGACAACAAATAGAATTAGAATTATCATTATTTCCATAATTGTCTTGAAGGTTGAATTTCTCATTTTCAAGAAACTTACAAATAGGTAAATGATTCATGCAAACAGGCTATTAATTTCATTAATTATGTAAATAGAGAAGCATGGTTTACTTCTGCAACTACACTAGCATTTTTCCTTTCATGCAATTTCAATTTAGCAGTTACATTGAATGAATGGTGTTTTCACTTCTGTAGTTACAATCATGTTCATCTCCATGCAATTATGACATGATTTTCTCTTTGTACTTAGCTGAAGGAGTGGTCTCTGAACACCTTGATTTGATCTCATGACTTGGGGTGACATGAGTAGTACTTATCATGTTGTGCATATAGC
Source organism: Pinus taeda (assembly GCA_000404065.3). Taxonomy (NCBI): domain Eukaryota; kingdom Viridiplantae; phylum Streptophyta; class Pinopsida; order Pinales; family Pinaceae; genus Pinus; species Pinus taeda. Next base: position 69,412 of record APFE031656388.1, read on the forward strand.
ATTGTCAACTCTAATTTTGTACTAATCCCGGGTTGATAATTTAAGTTGAGAAGCCCTTGGGATTTTCAACATCCATGGTGCAATAGTAGGGCTCATCACTTTGTGGCGTAGCTTCCAGTGGGGTGTCTAAGTAGGGTTTTTTTCAACCTAGGAGTTACTTGATTTATTTTTTTTGCATCAGTCTTATTGTTTTTGAAAAAAGAAGAAGAAAAAAACTCTTTCTTTCATGCCTCATAGGAGTAGGGATAGCCAAGGGAAGTTCTTACCAAAAACCCCCACCCCTTCAAGCAGTCAACCTCCATTCTTCTTTGGTGATTGTGAACTTCCCTCTTTGACTACAGGGGAGTTAGAAGACCCTCTAGGTGAGCAACCTAAAATTTTTGAGGAACCCATAGGGGAAGAAGTACCTATCTCACCTAGCCAAACCATGGATGAAAACAGGAATAATGAGTTTTTCCCTATTAGAGAAACCAATGGGGAGGCCAGAATGAAAAATATAAGCCCTTTACCCTTCCACATTTCCATGGCCTAACCTCTAAGGATTCTAACACCATTACGTTTGAATTTTTTGTTGTCTGTAGGACCTTTGACTATCCCTCAGATGAATAGAATATGAATTTGTTTCCATCTACTCTCAAAGATGCAACCTTGCGCAAGTTTATGAGTTTACCTGGAGGCAACATCACTACCTAGGCCCAAATGTAACAAGCCTTCAATGACAAGTACAATGATTACCGTATGTCCAAAGAAACAATGCAGGATATCTTTAGAATGACCCTTGGACCTGATGAATCCTTAAAAGTCTATGAGAAAAGATTCCAACTCAATTATAGGAGGCCTAATTATACCCTTGATCCTAAGTCACTCAAGTTAGTTCTTCTCTGAGGGATGAGGGAGGATGTAATGGAACCCTCAACATGTTGTCTCGAGGATATATCTACCAATTTCCTTATGATAACATCAAAACTGTATTTAGGAATCACTCTAGGATGCTAGGAAAAAGGGTAGATCTAGCCAAATCTTGTTGAGTTCCTCTCCATCTACAAAAACCATCAAGCATGAGAGAGGAAGTATGTTGGAGGATTTTAAGAGTGAAGTGTTACATTCCTTTGCCCTGCAAATGAATACTATTCAAATCAAAAGGAAGAAAGAGGAAGAAAAAAGGGCACTAGTTATCTTATGCCCCAGATGCACTTAGAGACATCTTAGGAATGAGTGCCCACTGAATATCATAGAAGTCTACTCAGTCTGTGAAGAAAACCATGCAAAAAGCAAACACCCCTCTCTGCCAAAACTAAAGGCTATATACCAAGGGGTAGAAGGTGGTTCAAAGGAAGTCTGCTTCATTAACCAAAGGAGGCCTCCAGGCCCTTGGCCATATCAACATGGCATCCAAGGTGTGCACTATCCTCATTATAATCCAAATAAGCAAGCACCTTTTCATTATTGGTACCATTCCACTCACCCATCATGGTCCACACCTCCTCCTTGGCCTTATGCTCCTTAATATCCTCCTCATTATATCAACTCTCTTTTTTAGCCATATCCATCCCAATCTTCCTAGTGGGGCAATCCCTTGCTAGGGTAGAGGCCTAAAACAACCCAACCTCCTGCTTTACTATCTCCACCTCAACCTCAACCACAACCTCCTCACCATACTCCACCTAAGAAACCTTAAATTCCTTTTCAACCTAATCCGAACCTAAACAATAAGTATGCACAACAAGTTTATAGTGGGGAGACGTCCAATCTTGCTTATGTTGTGGAAATCCAAGAGATCAACCTTCGGTATGGGATGGTACTCCAAGATAATCTCCCACCTTCTCCACCTAGATAGATTGAAGAGGAGAAGGAAGAGACTCCCCCTTAATTCAATGCACCCCCTTATCTTGAGAGGTTGGTTCATCGTAAACATCACATCCTAGAAGAGGCTAAAATTCAAGGTGAATTGAAGAACTTGTGCATCAAAATGCCCCTTCTCTAGGCCATCAAGGATGTTCCCATTTATAAAAATCTTACGCTTGGGAGGGTGATATCCCCAAAGTACTTGGATCATGATATCCAAGTAGTGGATGTGCACATTGATGGCATTATGGTCACTAATACCTTGATCAACCTTGGGGCTACAATTAATGTGATGACCAGGGAAGTCATGTTCAAGCTCAACCTCCAAGGGACCTTCAGGAAGACCACTACAGTATTGCAACTTGCATATAGGTCCATAGTATCTCTTAAGGGTGTTATTGAGGATGTAATGGTCTTCATTGAATCCTAGGAGTATCCCAAAAATATCCTTATCCTCTAGCCCAAAAACAAGTTTAATGGTTATCCTCTCATCTTAGGAAGACCTTGGTTGGCCACTGTTGATGCCTACATTAGTTGTAGGATTGGGAACATAACCATAAAAAATGGGCATCTATCAAAACAACTATGAATGCATAACCTTCTATTGAGCATGGCTTTCCCTTATGGTTAGAGAATGAGGAAGAGGAAGAATTTTATCATATAACCCCCTACCCAACCTACACATTGAACATTGTTATAAGGAAAGGGAAACTTGATTAATATGACCTTGTTGACCATATCTTACATAATCATTCTCCCACTTCCATGTGAGTTGATAAACTAGTAAATGAATGCAAAATTAGTCCTTGGACTGATTTTTTTCTTTGCTAAATCTGGCCTAGAACATGCGAAGGTTTTGGAAATTAGCCCATCCATAAATCTAAATATCAACTCCTCTCTCTCAGCTGATTAGGAGGTGCAATTATGCAATGTGTTGAGGGAACACCTGAATGCTTTTTCTTGGGATTATAAGGCATTGAAGGGTGTGAATCCCTCAGTCTTTACTCATCATATCTACATCAAAAAGGCATGCAAGACCATGTGCCAACCCCAGAGAAGGATGAACCCAACTCTTAGGGACATTATGAAAGAGGAATTACAAAAGCTACTGGATGCAGGATTCATATATCACTAGTAGAAAATGATGAAACTAGTGACTAGGTGACTAAAAAAGTTAGTCATCGAAATTATTTCAAGTGGATTACCAGTAAATTTGAGCAATTTTAAGTGACCGAACAAAAGCTGACTAACGTAAACGACTAATTTAGTCTAGGGATAAAATATACAACTAGATAATAAGTGAATAAACTAAAATTGACTAACTTAAATGACTAATTTACTCCAGGATTAAAATATATGACTAGATAATAAGTGACAAAATTAATAATGATTAACGTAAATGACTATTATAGTACAAGAATAAAAATTTGATCAAATACAAAGTACAACAAGGATATGAATTAGTCATTTATGTTAATAATTTTTAATTGTCAGTCTACAAATGAAAAATTGCAATTTTGATACCGAAGTGTTTCATTTCACTACAGGGGTCTCTAAATCCATCTACAGTGTTAAAATTTATAGACAAAGGGGTCTTTAAATCCATATACAGTTCAAATATCTCAAGGCATCACGCATACGCCCATAGTGTAGGAGGACACAAGAAATATAAAAGCAATTCCCGTCACCAACTCCAGCCTCTTGAGTTTTGGTGTTTGGAATCAATTTACATTAGTCCCACCTGCGTCTCTAAAGTTTAACACTGTAGATGGATTCATAGACCCTCTTCTTTGAATCCATCTACAATGTTAAATTTAGAGACAAAGGGGTCTCTAAGTCCATTTGAAGTGTTAAATTTAGAAACCCTCATCTAGAGTGTTAAAATTTAGGTAGATGGATTCAACGATCCCCTTAAAACGTCAATGAATCCACCTATAATGCTAAGATTATAACACTTTTATACAATCACTACTAACCAACGTAGAAATTGCTATTAAAATAATTAACCATAACACATATTAACATACTCAGTATCTTCTCAATGACTATCATGACCAACATATTTTCACTATAATTTATTTTTAAACAATTCAATCTATATCTATATCTATATATATATATAGATATAGATATAGATATATATATATATATATATAGATATATAGATATATAGATAGATATATATATATATATCTATTATATATATATATATATATAATATATATATATATATATATATATATAATATATATATATATATATATAGAGAGAGAGAGAGAGAGAGAGAGAGAGAGAGAGAGAGAGAGAGAGAGAAAATGTGTGTAGCAATGTGAGATAAAGAGTGGAATCTAAGAAATTGGTTATTTTTTACTATTAAACCTAAAAAATTGTTTTTTTTACTATTAACATATGGTATTAGTGAAACTATAACAAAACCTAACAATTCAATACATAAATATATATAAAATGAAAGAATGTGTGTAGCAATGTGAAATAAGCACTTGAACCTAAAAAAGTAGTTATTTTTTACTATTGAACCTAAAAATTTGGTTTTTTTACTATCAACATATGGTATTAGTGAAACTATAGCAAAACCTCTTTATTTGCTTCCCTCCATAATTTTTTTTAGTAATCAGAAATTTATTTTATTTCTCCTTTTTTATTTCCCTCTACACATTTACATTTATTTTTCATTTTAAATTTCTCTCAAATGTTTGTTGGGTTGTTCCTACAATAGGGATAGACACATATCTATACATGCTCCGTGGTACACTTCGAAGGTCTACATGGGTCACTAGCATCAAGCGTTCGTTGGGTTGAGATATATAAATATCTGTACATGTTCTGTGGTACACCTTGGAGGTCTGGGTAACGTGGCATTGAGATGGGAAATAAAGACCAATAGGGCCGAACAGGGAAAGAAAGTAAACATAGGAACTAGAGGACATAGACCATATGCTTTGTCATATACTGTCATTGCCAAGATGCGTATGTGTGTGCGTAATGAGGGGAGTGATCGGAAGGAGGGAAGGGATGCTAGGTATCCCAGGCTTGGCCCACAGAGGTAAAGGGGTGCTTAGACCTTGCCGCAACGGAGTTCCTTTGGAATTATACTAAATTTGTTACGCGTAGGTTTCACAATGTAGGAAAAAATAGTTTCAATCATAGTAGCGGAAGAATTATATGAAGCGAGGTATTATAAATCCGCGAACTCTTACATTTGTAATCCCTCTGTTAATTTTCTTCCATTATCACTGTTATATTTGATCATTACTGTATTTTTGACCTATATAGTGTGATTTAAGTTTTTTACCAATTTAAAATTTCCGCTCCTTGCTATTCTTAGAAACAATAACTAGAAAGAGTGTGATTTAAGTTAGAAACAATAGGCAGACTTGAGAACATGATCAAAATTAGCAACTCGATGTTCAATTTCCTTGCAAGAAGAAAACCTAATTGAAATCGTATACATATTGTTACCGGGTCAACAATTTGACATATTTGATTCAGAGCGATCCGAAGAAGAGCCAATGTCAATTCATGAAGCTTATGGACTATACAAAACCGGTGCAAATTTCACCTCAAAATGAAGTTTTGTTTTAAGAGCGGTAAGAATAACTTAAAAGACGAGCACAAATCAGAAGATTAACTGAAACGAGCAACTTCTTTGGACCTTATATAAAGTTGGTGCAAATTTCACCTCAAAATGAAGTTATGTTTTTAGAGCGATAAGCATAACTTAAAAGATGAGCACAAATCAGAGGATTAACTGAAATGAGTGAATTATTTGGGCCTTGAAATGATACTTTAGAAGATTACATGTAATTATGATTTTGGGGAAAATTTTGAAATTTATCATTTCAAGCATTGGAGAATCGAATCAGATGGAAATGCATTCAAACATGACATCTGGACAAGAAATTTCAGAACCTATGGAAACAAATGATCTATGACCAGTGAAAATCGCTTCATCCACCAACCGTTGGAAGTGGGTTTGGGCCAATGCCAAACAATATCTGGACATTCTAGAAGTAAGACTAGCCCATCTAAAATGGGAGAAGACAAGGAAAAAGGCTCCCAAAGGGAGCCAATTAGAGAGCAAAACCACGATGAAACTAACTTATGGGTTCTGCACCCAAAAAGGAAGCAAAATGACACTATAATAGTCTCGATCTTTGAATGAACTATTGCAGCATCAAATGAATAAAATACACATCCTAGAGAGGTGGTCCTTTCCAGGCCCTAGTCTTCATGGATCCTACATTGATTCCAGATATTCATTCACAGACTCCGAGTCATGGAAGGATCCTCCTAGACTGAGCTGAGGGGTTGGGGTTCTATCGGTATAATGGAAGTTGAGAGTTTGTGGAAGTGAAGGAATTCTCTATACTTAATGGCATGGTGTGGGGACAACCTTTGTCTGGGAATTGGGTGCGAATATGTTATTATGAAAAATTTAACTGGAGACTTCTTTGAGCTCTTCCCTTCTGGTAGAAGTGTCCCTCCTCTTGTTGTGTCCCTTCCCTCTGGAGAGCTTCTCCTTGGCAAGGTACTCCCCTTTCGAATTCACTTTTCTTCTGCCCTCTAAAATTTTTTCCATTTTATAATATCAACATGGATTCTCAACATGATTGGATGTAGATTATTGCCTAATAAGTGAGGTGTACATATTCATCATAACTGAAAATTCCATAGCCACTGCTTGGTCCTGTATCCACACTGAAAATTCATGACCTCATGCATGTAGGTATTTAGTATGAAAAGGAACTTCTCTACTCATGTCCAAAGCTCCCACCACTACCTTAGAGACTAGGACTTTTACTTCTGTAGCTTCTTCGGTAGAGGAAAACAATGGCTTTAGAAAACTTATATGTAGAGTTGTACATAATGATCGCCTTCCATAATCAGGGTTAATGACTCTATCTACTAACCTAATGCCAATTACGACTTTTAAGTTTTGAGCCTTGGAACACCACTGTATACTAGTGCTTATATTTAGTTGAATATAGAATGGGAGAACATTTAAGGATCCTTGACATGTACACTGCAGAAAATCAAGCCATCTTATATCATGTAATTACCAAAATACCCTTTTTATTCACACTATGTTCCTAAGATGGTGTTGCAATGATCATTGGCCTATTAAATTCATTCAATGTTAGTTCTTTTTTGTTATGAACAAAGGGTGGAAGGAGACTATCCCGTAAAGAACATGGCTCAACATTATAGACAAGTCTTTGTTGGCAAGTACTATGACGAAAAAGAAACACAAAAACACATTGTACTCCCTTTTTTGCTCTCAGGAAATGGAATTTGGTTCTATGCAACATTTGGCACTAGAATTTTCATTTTTTGTTTTATTTCATCCTAAAACTGTGAATGGACTGGTAAGAAGTACCAAGTGGTCATTTCCAATCTAGAACACATGTTGTGTAAGACTCACAAGGTATCACTTTGGGCCAACAATGTCACTTTGGGTCAACTCAGGGTTGTTGGCACTGTCACCTTATCAACAAATCCTCTCACTTTGGATTACTTATTGAACCTTAGGGGTATCCCAAAGCACAAATTTATGGGGTCCTTTATGTGACTAGATCCCTAGCACTGAAAACCATCTTTACATTGGATGCTTCAATATCTTTATGATCTCTATCCTACTGACCACAACTTTTTCATTCATTATTTCTTTAATTGCAACACCTCTAATAGATATTGATGGTGTTCATGAGCTTATTTCTACTTATCTTCTTTATGGAAACAATATTATCTCCAACGTTGTTATTCCTACCTTTGGAACTATTGATTTTCACTTCTAGCTCATTGGGGAAGTAGCTTTTGTCGATGAATGGGTTTCATAAATACCCAACCTATGAAAACGAGCTACATTCTATTTTCGAAGCCTCTAAGTAGTGGAAGAATTATTTTCTACCAGAGGAAATGGCCATCCACACTAGTTGTAGGCCTTTGCCTACTCTAGATAAGCCTTGGGAGTTAGTGCCCTTGGATTTCATATCATGTTTTCCCTCAACCAAGCATGGTAATGGATGCGTTTTTGTTGTTGTTGATTACTTCCATAGGATGGGAATTTTGGCACCTTGTAAGAAGATTGTTGCAGCAAAATCCACTCATACATTCTTCTTAGAGCATAATTTAGTTCATTTTGGGATTCCAAAGGCCATATTTCTTTATAGGGATAATAGGTTCCTTAGTATGTTTTGGTTTAACGTTTGGTCCATGATGGACATCAAGCTTGACCAAATCCACTACCTTCCTTCCCTAGATTGATGAATAAAAACTAGTCAATAGGGTTATTATAGATGTCTTTAGAGTATACAGTTGTGAGCATCCACATACACGTGTTGAAAGCTTTCCATATTTTCAACAGAAATTTAACATAGCTTGTCATATTTCTATTGGCCACAAGCCTTTTTAGGTGTGATTGGGGTGCCAACAATTGGCACAAATTGATGTAGCTATATTCATGGTATAACACATGAAGATACCTCCTATACTTGGAACAAGGTAAGTAAAGAAACCAATTTTGAGGAACGTATCCAAAAAATTCAACAATGAGTTCATGATATTTTGTAGAAAGTTTCCAAATCCAAGTAAAAGTAAATACACAATCCATTTGGTTCTGCATAATTTTCAGGTTGGTGACAAGTTATGGTTTTACTTGCATAAAGGGAAATTAACAAACTCCTATAAAAAGCTCATACCACTTCGACATGAGCCTTACACCATTACTAAGACTATGAGTGATAATTAAAGGATAGCCATAGGATGATCTATATTACTTCAAAGGTATATGTTAAGATGTTTTATGCTTGATGGGATGCATGCCATAAGATAGCCATAGGAAGAAGTTTGTTTAAAAAAATAAAAATAAAAATCATCACACCATTACTAACATAAATTATTGTGATATTCTACTTGAATAACATAAGTTATTGTGATATTATACTTGAATGACATTAGATAAGTACACCATAGATTTTAAGAATTGACATTTTTAGAATTTTTTTATATCAAAATATGTGGATCACTGTGACTGAATTTTTTAAATATTACCTGCACTAATATTATTTCTCTTATGACTAATTTTTTTAAATATTACCCTGCTCTAATATTATGTCTCTTATGACTCATTTTTTTAAATATTATCACCTCTAATATTATTTATGTTACATGCTCCAAGTTCAGGAGCTTGAGAAGACAATTGCAGGCAAGCCATATCTCTACTTTGCTTGTTTTATAGTCCTCTCTACCTCAGGTTTCCATAACCCAAAATGTTTTTCTATCCATTTGGGGGATGAAATTGCCTTCACCAATTTGAGGGGAGGGCAGGGGGAGATGCAGGGTTGAACCTACGACTCTTGCAATCGAGCTCGATATCAAACCATACCCGAATGCAATAATAGATGAATACGAAGATGCCCATGTTGACAACAGTGCAGGATCATATTCGTACCTGATCATTGTGGCTGTTGTGATGGGGTTGTTGCAATAGTTAGGGTGAAAGTGTGAGCAGAGATGGATTGAAGGAAACTTCACTGCATGTTGCCAAGGCATTCAGGGATGGAACAAGAGGTTTCCATTCAATATGTCTATTTCTTTGTACTTTTCTACATGCTTTTTGGGTGGTTATATATAATACCATTTCTATCCGTGTTGTTGAAGATTTGTAGTAGGTATAGAAGGGGTATGTTTTATCATTGTAAACATTGTACCCATCGAATTTGGTATGATGCTGTAAAAATTTTCAGAGTGACAAGTCCTTTTCCATTTTAGGGACAATGACTCATTCATCATGATTGTTGATCATACATCAAGTGTAAAACTTCGATTCAATTCATATTTTTGATTTGCATGTTCATCTGATTGAAAGTGATATCAACTCCATGTTCCTCAAATGCTAAAAAAAAATTTGGAATAAGCTTAGCTAACATAATCCAGAAATCAAACAAGCTTGTGTTATGAGGATTAGCTCTTCCATGAATTTCTATTATTGCCTCTAGATGTTCACCTTGTTTGATAGGAAATGGATTTCCATCGTCCTTTTTAAAAGCATATTCAATTACATGTTTCTGAGTATCTTCAACAATTTTTAAACTCCGCATCAACTCCAAATTTATTTTAAAATAAAAATTGGTCTGATTTTTCTTAGCTGAATTTTCATTGAATTAATCTGTCAAACCAAGACTAGAGTATGTTCCTCATTCCAACTAGTAGAACATCAATTATGAAATCTAGACTTTCGCTTTTGTATAGCTAGGTTTCTCATCAATGTTCTTGGTGTATCTCTCATTTTCAAAGGCCAAACTTGTATTATAATACAATGAGTTTTGTAGGGAGGCTTCTTTGTTGGAACACATTTCCTTGTCATAATGATTATGATTGTCATACAAGGGATAACCTTCAAAATGAAACATATATTACTTGAATATGTTGTTTTCCAATTTCAAGTAATGTTTTCAATGCCTTCATCATCAAGGGGGAGAGTGTAAGAAACATATTATTTAATACATAATCAAGCTCAGTCAACTCTATTAATGAGAGAGACCTAACACTCCTCAACACTCTTGGCACACCTTAACATGCTTTGGCACACACTAACAGTCCTTGGAACCTCACATGTCTTGGAAAATCTTGTCATGATTATGATGCCCAAGCACATGTTGGCACGTCTTAGCACAACATAACACTCCCCTAACATGTGTTGGCATGCCTTGCAGTCCCTAGCATGCCCTAGAGCACCTTGCCATGCATTGGAATAAACTAGTATTTGGCACACATTGGCACTTAGCATGTATTGGAACCTATTGTTAGTGTGTCTAGCATACCCCTTTTGGAAAAGGTAAATTCCTTACTTATTAACCCTCTTATACATTCATTTCCTTGCATTTTAGCTTGGTTCTTCCTTCTGTTGCCTTGAAGTTCCTTGACACAAGTTCATACACCCTGACACCTACACATCTTGGCATGCCTTGAAACTATTTGGCACATGTTAGCACAGTCTATCACTTCTTGACATGCCTTAGTATTCCCTAGCATGCCTTACCAATACCTAACATGTCTTGTTACTCCCTCCTTGGCACACCTATCACCCACTGACACTCCCTGACACATGCTCATATTCATTCATTTCCATCCATTTTGACCTAATGCTCCCTTATGTTGCCCTAGTACTCCTTAACACTCCTTGGTATGCATTGGTTCTCTCTGGCACACCTTAACACTCATTGACAGGCCTTGCCACTCCATAGCATGTGTAACACTCCTGGACACACATTGGCACTTGGCACATGTTGGCACTTGGCAAGTATGGACATGCATTGAGATGCCTTGGTATGCTTTGCCATGTGTTGACATGGTTTGGCATGCTTTAAGCTTAAAGTTATTTGAGATCAAAGTATATGGCTCAAACAAAGCTGCAAATATGACATTCTATGCAAGGTACAAATGACTAGTGACTTTTCTGCAATTTTGGTATGATTGGCTAGGGTATAAACACAGTCTGTTATAACCCCTATTCACTGCCTTCTAGACCTTCTATTGATTTTGACTTCCCTTCACAATGTCTCTCCAAATACATAATGTCCTTAGGCTTCAAAAACCAATTGTACCACCACTTGATGAGGCATTACTCCAACTTCCTAGCTGAAGATTCTCGACCTCTAGAACAAGGTACCTAAGGCCTATGGCCTTGCTGAAGGTGACCCAAACAAATGCAGCTTGCTTCAAGGATAGATTTACCCTAAATATCATGCCCAAAACATTCGTATATCAACAACTATACACAGTGACAACTTCGGCTCAAACCTCAGACCTGTAATAGAAGATAAGGAGGCTTAGAACAATCCACACATAGGCCCACACTTTTCCCAAGGAGGTTTGGTCTTTTGGATAAAGAATTTAGACCATCAAACAAACTTGCCAAGAAAATAACCTAGCCCTTCCTCCTTCGTTGGAAACACCTTTCTCCTGCAGCTGTTTTAGAGAGTAAATATTGTGAGACAGATGTGTGAAATGAGGTAGTAGGCACTTCTATATCTACTAGATGTTAGGTTTGAAGGGACGTGATTGGGCTTGATGGGCCGACATAAAGGAGAGACCGACCTTGATAATCTATCTGTGAGAGAACATAAATCCAAAAACCCCTTTCTCCTTATCCAAATTTGATGATATTTAGGTTGATGTTCATCCTCTCGAAAAGAGGAATTCAATGCCTATCTTCCTGAAAGGAGCTGTCCCAAGTGGAATTTGGCCGAAGTGTCCATTTTTACCACTCACTCTCAACTAGGGAGAATTCCACCTATCAAACCATTAGCCATTGTCACTGATCATTATGCCATTATGTCATTATGAACCATCTCTACACCTCATCTCATCTCTGTTGAACACTAATATAGGTAATGAAGAAGAATTTATGAAAAGTATGATCCCAATTTAAATAGGAACGGAACAAGTTAGAGAGATAACCATAAACACAGAGATGCAACGGAAATAATACTTCATTTCATTAATGTAAAATACTGAAATATGTTTACAAACAGAAATGGAAATAAGCCAGCTAGGGCAATGATAGCTTATATCTGAGGAAGAGATGTGGTGGCTACATGCCTCTGAACTGCCTTACAATGAGGCTCAAGGGCCTTTTTATTATTGAACAATAAGAGAAAACCCTAAACAACCAAAACCCTAACTTGAGGAGATGTAACACCAAGCGTTTATGGGCCCTGTTGGGGTGAGTTGGACAACCAACTTCCTAGGGTCGTGACTTGGTCATATTATCTCCATTTGACGCACATGATAACCCATTGGAAATATCTCTCTGAGGACTACAACGAAAAAGATGATTTTAAATAGAAAATTGTTGGTGGTAGATTTCCAAAAAATCGTTGTCTAGGGCCTCAAAACGGCTCTGGAAGCTTAGGACCCGAAAAACTGCTAAAAATAGTAAATTGTGCTACAATTAAGGAAACTAAAAAACTAAAAGAAGAAATGGTTTGTTTTGGGAAATTTAATCCCTTAAATTGCTTTCATTAAATTATCAACCAAGGAAACTCGTAAGCTTGTGATGATGCCAACAAATTATATGTAGGAGTAGGCAACTAACTCTATGACTAACTAAATGATTTTTGATTCAATATAATATGCAAGGGAAGAGGATCCTATTTGAAGAGGTCCTAGTTGTCCTTCCCTACAGTATTATAGATTGAAAATAAATCATTGATTACATAAAACCAGAAACTTGAAATAAATAAAAGAGAATGAATTTTAATTGTTGTTCAGATTCAAATAGAGAGAGAGAGACTAACTTAGTCCCTTGATTGTCCCCTCGCATACTAATCCAAGCTAAACTAAGATTCATTCATAAGCATAAGAAATGAAATAACTTGAAACTTAAAAGCAAAAGGATGAATTTCAATTATCATGCAAATCAAACAGAGAGAGAGCCTAACTTAGACCCTTGGTTGTCCCCTCATATGCTGATAAGATTTTAATTTAAAACTCGTTCATCAATCACAAACAAATCCTCAAACATCTAGGCAATGAAATGAAATAAAATATATTATGAAATAAAATGTTTCTTTGATCCTTTTAGAGTGAGCTCAATTCTCTTAAGAACAAAGTGACAAGCTATTCCATATACTACATTAAGACAATTTATATCTAAAACTATAGAAGAAATTTATGTAAAATGAAGCTTTATTCTATTCCATCATAAGTTGGATACATGTTCCAAGACTCCTCCTTTTGGAATGGAGGAGGTGCTCCTATTTATACAAAAATTTAAGCAACTAACTCATTAATGGGGATCCACTAATCCCTCATATGGTTAGAACCAATATGAGACACATATTCCTTTTTCCATGATATTTCTCTAAGAGATATGCTTGACCCCTATCCCAAATCTCCTTCAAATCTTCAAGAGAATTCGAATTTGAGTCTTGGAGGCCACATAAGAGTATCCTGGAACCTTCCAAATCACCTACACATGTCACCAAACTCATTCCACCTTTAGGTATAAGCAAATACATGTTATTTTTCTAAATTTTAACCATAAATTCACTTTAAATACTTGAAATTAATAACTTTGGAAAATGGAAATATAAACCCATATGGTAATGGAAATATAGGGTTATGTAATGTAATGTGATGAAATGAGGTGACAAAATGAGGATAAAGGTGAAAATGGAGCGAAAATGTATGTTAATTTGGCGGCCCAACATACCCCCCAACTTAAGTTATTGCATGTCCTCATGCAATCTATTACATTGATCATGATTTGATCTTTTAAATTGTCTTGCTTTTACATGAACTTTGGCCGGTATTGATTTTTTTTAACTTCGCATGATTTTCTTTTTGACAACTTTGTTCCTTTTTGCAAAATCTTATTTCTTGAAAAACATTTGATTGCAACATATTATTTTAGTTGCTTCTTGTGTGACAACCAAAATTTGATTAGTATTGGATCTTGTGTAACAATACTTTCACTATTTTTATGCTGAATCAAAAGACTTTGAAAACATTTAATCAACTATTTATTCTTCGATCATTATTTGCAAAACCTGTAACGTTTGAATCATAATGTAATAGTAATTGTTTCGAGAAAGTATGTTGGTTAGGATGATATGTGTAGAAAGGACATATATGACATATGGAAGGTGATAATGGAGTATGAATGTGAATATGAACATGGTGAATGTGAATGTGAATGGACATGGTGAAATATTTTCCAAAAATTATAATTTTAGTATTGAAGGAATTGTATGATAAAAAGCTAGAAAAGAACATACCTTTACTTACCTAAGTGGACAAACTGTGTATATGTAGAAAAGTGTAGCTCCTGCTACTAAATCATGGAATGGAGAATACAATAATGTGATATGTGTCTTGGTTGCATACATGATGGGTGAAATCGTAAATGTGGATCCTTTATTATTGCTGAATCTGCTACTGAACCATATAGTCTTCATGTCATTCCATATCGTGGCATAATTATTTCTATGTGAATAAATGTGTTGATGTCGAACATGGAAAGAAGTCATTGGGTTACCAACCATTGATGAATGTCGTTAACCAATGCGAGGCAAATTCACCATTAATGTCAATGAGTGCCAAGGTACCCAACTACATCTTGCAAAGTGCGAATAGATGAGCCGATGTCGAATCACATGCAAGATCCAACGATTAAGGGATATTGGTGTATTCCCATGATTGCTGGCGAGAGAGCCCGTCATTAAGGCATACAAGCCTCAAGGTACTAATAATGAATCTAGTCTTTATCCTAGATAAGGTTCTGAGGTTGATGGGTCAAGACTTGTTAGAAGGGAGGCCTTAAGGAATCCTCCATCATTTAACACGAGTGTGAAATAACGATTTTGAAGGACCATAGATGGAAAATTTGAATTGAAGCATGGTTTATTTGGAAGAGAGGGAAAATGGGGTGAATCGGCTTGTAAGGGAGCTGAATGACTTTATTCATGGGCTACAGGTTAGTGAGAGAGATAGGAAAATCACTGTGAAGGAAAATGAACAATGGATCAAGGTTTTATTTGAAAACATGAAAAGGAAAATGGAAAGGAAAATTTATTAACTAAATAAGTGGGAATGCAATGAAGTTTTTATTTACTGAAAAGGAGTAGAAATATAATGGCAAATGTAAAGGGAAATGAGGTGAATGTTTATTAATTGAAGAAGCATGGATGCAATGGAGACACTGACATCTGAAAGGCTTACAAGTGATGGATCTAATTCGACATCATGTGCTCATGCATTGATGTTTCATCTTTGTTGCTGCTTTGATCATATTTGAGAGGCTCATATGATGGATACGATGACATTCTCCCCCTTGGCTTATCCAAAAGCATGTCATCATGGTTGAAATGGGGTCTTTAACAGACACTGTTTGCTTGTGGTCATTTGTTTATCTTCCTCGAACATGCAAAAACTTAGTACTTTTTCTACAATGAAATGTAAGTTTATCATAATAGAGAGGTGATCAATCTCTCTATTTATGACATTAACAAAAAAAATGAGAATTGGTACTAATGAGACAAATTCTTGAAAGAAAAACCAAAAGAATTTTTACCTGTCTCGGAACTAGTGCCTCATTTTACCCGTTATGTCTTGTCAGCAATTTTTTCATTCTTGAACTGTTTCAAACTATTTTGAAATCTTTTTCATTGTGTAGATCTCACCGAGATCTTTCCAACGATGCTTGAATCCTTGAATTCCAATGTCGTATGAGAAAGTTGTGCTTATTTGAAATTTGGGTGAAATAGTGAAGATTGTCAAGAGGTTTCTAGGCTGTAGGATTGCGCCCTTCCTGCATCTAAAAAAAAAATCTTGTCAATCTTCTTTGGCTGAGCCATGGAATAAGATTTTCCATTCAGTTTGTGATAACATCAGCTTCTGCACCTGTTACCTTTTATGATCATGCAAACCTAATCTTTAGTGCTATATATAACCGAAATTTTTTAGTTTTCAATTCTGCTCTAGTTGTAACGACATCATAAAAAAAACTCCCCTGTTCATCATTCAATAGCTCATTCAAACCCATACTCTATTTGTGTATTAAAAATGCATAAGACACAACCAAATACTCTGTTTCATTTACCCATTTTCATGCATCAAACTAGGATTTGATCGAACTGCCTGATTGTACGCAGAGGTGTAATTGACTATTTGTTTTACACAAATTACGTGCTCCATTCTTATTCAAAACCTCAGTTTATGGAATTAACACTTTATGAATAGACCCTTTATT
The DNA here is from genome assembly GCA_000404065.3 of Pinus taeda. Classification (NCBI taxonomy): domain Eukaryota; kingdom Viridiplantae; phylum Streptophyta; class Pinopsida; order Pinales; family Pinaceae; genus Pinus; species Pinus taeda. The sequence continues at coordinate 86,033 of APFE031656388.1, forward strand.
GCCAATGCATGAACGTTTATCCCTAGTTCTATTAATTTCATTGTTTGTTTATCTAAACCTTGCATTTATAACCTTTTGGAATCATGGTGATTTTTCGGCATTTACTTGGCTACCTGTTAGACTCGTGGACTGTTTTAGTGGCTACCTACTAATTTTTTTTCAAACTATATCCTCCCGATGCACTTGTGGAAAAGGGGTTTCCTTGCAACAAGCTCTGACAAGACTCACATCTCCTTCCAATTTTTTTCTTTGTCTTGTAGACATTAACACGCAGAAGGTAGGTTACTTCTGCAATGAAGCTCATCTTGGCGAAGTCCTTACACCATTTTCAGATTTCAAAATTCTTGCTCAAAGGATATCTGAGGACTGCACTCAGGTGTGATTGAATTTCTTCCTCCTCCCGTGCTTTGCATTAGCATGCTAACTAGATGGACCACCACCTTCATCGTTAGAAGATTATATTGAAGAATTTGAGTGGGACACATGGTGGTTTCTAGGGCCGAGAAGCGGTGATCGAAAGATCCAAGGTTCGAAACTATGCCATCGTGATAGTCTAGCTTTTATTTAGACTCTCCCTCATAAAGTGTGCATGCTCGGTTAGGATCTCCATTACCAGTGGCAACCCCATCCTTTCGCCGTCCAACAAGAAAATCAAAACCCTTTCTGTCCATAATATGGCAATGATGCAATCATTCCGTCCTTCAACAAATTCTCCAATTGATTTGCACCAATGGTCTGTACATTGTACACCAAACACAAGCAGTGCTTTCCACCTCTTTGGCATGGTATGTTCATCTTTGCTGCTTTTGAGCCTGGTTCACTTGAGTGTGAGAAATATAAGTGTATCAACATCAAGCCCCTTTACCTCAGCATTGCTCTTTGATAACACTAATAGGGGCCTTTTTCTGATGGGCCATATCACCATCGGCACCCATAGGTTTGCCTACTTCTTCAATCTTCATTGGTTCAAGATTAGATGAGCCTTCGTCGTTATCATGGTCCTGTTGATCTCCACATGTAAAGTTGAAAGCACCGTGCAACATATCTCCACAATCCATGTTCGAATCACTGGGCTAATTCTCCCACGAATGGATGATTCATGCCAAACATTTCAACTTCTTTGTGAAACATAATTGTGGATAATCTAAAAAATAGGTTCACAACCTAATTGTCTATTACTTGTTTCATGATATTTTATTAGGTCAAACATCCACATAAAATGGAGGGTAATGAGAACAACGGCCAGTGACCCTGTCAATTAGAATTTGGATACTTCACTTGGGCCGCTCTCTTGTATTTAAAATGAACACGTAAATTAGACCCTCTCGCCTTAGCATATTTGGTGGGATTGTAGGGATTGACCCTATATCATTCAAATAAGTAAGATTTTTGAAATATTCATGGACTGGGAAATCGAGATCCTACGGAGATAGAGATCACAAGAAATCAGATAAGGATAGGATAGAAATTAATTGAAACAGAGAGGCCGATTTTTGGAGGATTATTCTATGACCAAGTTTAATGGATGCACAAAAATTGAGGGAAGTTGAAACTACCATAAAAGAATTCACATCGCTGATTGTTTTGGAGCTAGAGATTGTTTTGGAGAATCGATTCCGAACATTTCTTTAAATGAGTTATGATCCGATGAAGATTCTCCTCCATCAACGAATGCAATAGGATCATGATGTATTTATTACAAGGTGTAGATTATTGGGGATTTCCACTGGATTTATCAATCTTCATTTACCAAATAAATAAAATCAACAGCTTAAACAACATGGTCTCAACTCCTTTGTCATGGTCGCAAATGTTGTATGTTCATTTAATTGAAAATCTGTTTTTTTTTCCACAAAATCATGAAATCTAGCAAACAAAGCTCTAGAAAATCTCAAAAATATCTCAATTGGTTGGGAATTTTGATAAAATCTCCCACACTAAACATAATTCACCCATTTTTGATAAAAACCCATGTTTTATTTTCTAAGATTCGTTTTTATTTAATCCCAAAAATCAATTTTAAAAAAATGATGTTTTTTAAATTCTTACGCATTCTGGCAAATGTTTAGGTATATAAAATTATCTTTGGTTCTTCATCACCCTGACTCTGCAATCTCGTTGAGCATCACCAGGGGCCAGCAATCAATTTCCGCCACATCTTTTTTCAACAAGAGACTGCCCTACATGCATTGTCTATACTCTGCCATTGTCTAAACGTGTTGAAATTGTTTTTTTTAAGCTCATAAAACTAATTTTCTAATTACTAAGCCACAAGTGTTCCTTCCTATTTGCCAGCGAAATGATCAATTTAGATTCAAATTCGTGCTTTTTTTCTTCCTTTCTTTTTTTGATATCCATTTGCACCGATTAACACTAAAACAATTACATAACCATTTCCATCATAACAATCCATTTTCTATAAAAGTAAGACAACAAATTGATTTTTATTTGCAGATTTAACTGTTGAAGCCAAGCAATGGATGGAACCCAAATTAGAGGTTGCATGAGCTTAAGTGGCCAAATATCAACTTTGCAACAATTTTGTTTTATTGGCACTTCTTTTGGTTATATGTTGTCGGGCCTAGCTCCATGTGTCCTTTTTTTTGAACTCTCAACCTTACATTTTATATGGCTGTCCTTTTTATGTAGTGAATTGATAAAGAAGTTAGGTTTACAAGTTTTCAGAAAAGGAATTAGTTTTTTTTTTTTTTTTTTTTTTTTTTGAAATTAAGAATATTTCCATATTTTAAAGTAGATCTTAATTGTAATTAAGATATAAAAAAATAAATTATAGAATGAATAGTAAATTTAGATCTCTTAGCCATTTTTAAATCTATGAATTTTATTGTGAAATTTCAAAGCTAACCTATCCAATTTTCTTTTCTGATTTTTCAAGGTCACACAAAGAGTAAGAAGAGAGCATTCCTTGAAGTTTTGCCAATTTCTTTATACAATTGAAATTTGGAATTTTGAAAAACAAAGTAAGAAGAATTGATCATTCAAACCTCAAATTTTAGTGCGCTAAACTCCACTTGTTTTCCTTATTCACAAATATCATTTTGACTGTAGATCTTCCTGCCAAAGGTTAGTGGATGAGGTGGCTCTTACTGCACCACCAAAATTTCCAAAAAATAAATGAAATCAAATTTTAAACTTTCCAAGCTTGGTTTTATTTTCCTATTCTATCCTACTCCCTTTTGAGAAAGAGATCTTTTATTTTTTTTCAAGTGTAGGAGTATTTCCAATGAAGCCATTTACAGATCAAAGTCTCTAGTATGCTTACATCCAAATTTGAAAAATATACCAGAATGTTTACAAGGATATGAGAGATCAATTGCACATTTGGATTAAATGTTAGGACTCGTTGAAGAATGGAAAAATGTTGTGGCCTAGTCACCTTTTGAAACCAATCTTCAATATAATCCTCATTCTCTTGACTCTCCTCCAAATTCTTGAACATCATTCTAGATCTCCTGTCCATAAATGGATGAATTAGTTCAACACCCTTATAGTGAAATTATTGATTGAAATATATGCATCCTATTTATCATGATTTATATATGCAACTAAAAATGAGATTCAAATCTAACCCTATGTGTACTTCCCCGTGTTACTAAGACCTTGTTGTCACCAAGACATCCTTTCAACATGAGTTAGATTTTCCAAAGAAAAATATTGGTACTGAATTGAATTCTTAATGCCTAATCGCTTAGCACCATCCCCGACAACGACGCCAAAACGTTGGGAAATTTAATTGCTTAAATTGCCTTCATTAAATTATCAACCAGGGAAACTCGTAAGCTTCTGATGATGCCAACAAAATATATGTAGGAGTAGGCAACTAACTCTATGACTAACTAAATGATTTTTGATTCAATATAATATGCAAGGGAAGAGGCTCCTAATTGAGGAGGTCCTAGTTGTCCTTCCTTACAGTATTATATATTGAAAAGAAATCATTGATTACATAAACCAAAAACTTGAAATAAAGACAAGAGAATGAATTTTAATTGTTGTTCAGATTCAAATAGAGAGAGAGACTAACTTAGTCCCCTGATTGTTCCCTCGTATACTGATCCAAACTAAACTAAGATTCATTCATAAGCATAAGAAATGAAATAACTTGAAACTTAAAAGCAAAAGAATGAATTTCAATTATCATGCAAATCAAATAGAGAGAGAGCCTAACTTAGACCTTTGGTTGTCCCCTCATATGCTGATAAGATTTTAATTTAAAACTCATTCATCAATCACAAACAAATCCTCAAACATCTAGGCAATTAAATGAAATAAGATCTATTATGAAATAAAATGTTTCTTTGATCCTTTTAGAGTGAGCTCAATTCTCTTAAGAACAAAGTGACAAGATATTCCATATAGTACATTAAGACAATTTATATCTAAAACTATAGAATGGAAATTTATGTAAAATGAAGCTTTATTCTATTCCATCATAAGTTGGATACATGTTCCAAGACTCCTCCTTTCGGAATGGAGGAGGTGCTCCTATTTATACAAAAATTTAAGCAACTAACTCATTAATGGGGATCCACTAATCCCTCATATGGTTAGAACCAATATGAGACACACATTCCTTTATCCATGATATTTCTCCATGAGATATGCTTGACCCCTATCCCAAATCTCCTTCAAATCTTCAAGAGAATTCGAATTTGAGTCTTGGAGGCCACATAAGAGTATCTTGGAACCTTCCAAATCACCTACACATGTCACCAAACTCATTCCACCTTTAGGTATAAGGAAATACATGTTATTTTTCTAAATTTTAACCATAAATTCACTTTAAACACTTGAAATTAATAAATTTGGAAAATGAAAATATAAACCCATATGGTAATGGAAATATAGGGTTATGTAATGATAATGTGATGAAGTGAGGTGACAAAATGAGGATAAAGGTGAAAATGGAGTGAAAATGTATGTTAATTTGGCAGCCCAATAGTTGGGTCCAAGTGGAATTGGCTGGTGGCCACCAATATCCACCTAGATCATTCCTCCCCCCTTATGAAGCAATGGTCGCCATTGCATTGAGTTCCTCCATGAGATGAGGAAACTTCTGCTGAACTTGGTCCCTAGTGAGCCACTTGCCCTGGTGAAGGAGTTGGCCTGCTTTGACAACTCGATATGGTTGGCTATTCTGCTAGCGAGTGTGCTTGATCTATGTGTCCATGATTCGATCAGTTGCAGCATGTTCCATGCAGGCTGGATTCAACTCTGTGGGTGTGAGATGTTCTGCAATGTCAGATATGTCTATTAATGGTGGAAAGTATGGCCGAAGGTGGTCCACATTGAACACTGGGTGCATGCCAAGGAATGAGGGAATGCTGAGCTCAAATTCATTGTCTCCCATAGCCTTGGCAATGGTGTAAGGGCCATATCGAAGTGGTCTGAATTTTCGATAGGTTCTGGTAAGGTGTTCCTTTTACAAATGCAACTAGACTTTATCGCCCACCTGAAACTTGTGTGGCACCCGATGTTGATCATGTTGTTGCCTGTGCTTGGCATTTGATTTCTCTAGAATCTCATGGACTTGCTGGCAAATATGTTGGATGTGCTCAATGAAGCTTTTTTCCTTATCTGTTTCGGACTGGACATGAGCCGAATCTATGTGAGTAGCTATAAATGGCATGGCCACATCAATGGGACATAGTGGCTGGAATCCAAGACCACCTAAAAACGGGTATGGCCCATCGAGCTATGGAGAGCTCGATTGTAGTTGTGCTGAACATAGGGGAGTCTCTCGTCCCATGTGTGTGGATGCTTTGAGTTGTACATGCGTAGAATGTGTACGATCATCCTGTTGAAAACCTCTATCTGGCCATCAGTTTGAGGATGGAAGGTTGTGGACTTAGTGAGTTTGGTGTCCAGCATCGACTAGAGAATAGACCAAAATGTACTGACGAACCTACTATCCCGATCTGAGATGATAGACTGTGGGATCCCAAAGTGTACCCACACTCGTTCAAAGAAGAGTTTAGCAGTGGCTTCAGCTGTGATATTCTTCTTGCAGGCTACCATAATGGCCATCTTTAAGAACCTGTCAACGACCATAAAAACATAGTCATTTCCATGCTTAGTGGAAGGAAGGCCTAACATGTAATCCATGGAGATGGATTCCCGAGGTCGACTAGGGGTAGGCAATAGGGTATGGAGGCCTTGCTTCTTAATGGTCGGTTTAACAACGGCACGGGTAGTGCATGATATGATGTACTTCTTGACATCCTGTCGAAGACTCGATCAATATAAATACTTCTCCAGTACTACCACTATTTTCTCGACCCCGAAATGCCCAGCAACCCGACTGTAGTGTGCTTTCGAAATCATCTTGGCATGCTCGCTTTGAGGAACACAAAGGTGACCTAGGTGGCAACTAGAGCATCCTGGAGGTGAAAATAGGGAACATGCTAACCCTCCAAGAGTGTCTGGTATGTGTGGATGAATTCTTGGTCACTTTTGTAGAGAAGTGGCCAGTCAGAAGTGTCGCATCCACAAGAGTTGAGAACAGTGGTTAATGCCATGATCGATGGTCGATTGAGGCAATCTGCAACATTATTGGTGCTACACTTCTTATACTTGAGATTCAAGTGGAACTTTTGCAGGTATGTGGACCACTTTTGATGACGATCATTCTACAATTTCCCTTGAGTCTGTATGAACTGCAAGGGTCAGTGGCCTATGTGGATGATTGTTTCCTTCTCCAAAATGTAATGCCTCAATTGTTGGCAGGCCTGCACAATGGAATAAATCTCTTTGTCATAAGTGGGATACTTCCAGATTGTGTCTGAAAGTGTCTCATTGTGATATGCCACTGGATGCCTATGTTGAGTAAGGACTGCCCCAATAGCATAGTCAGAAGCATCTGTCTCGATCTCAAATGGTTGTTGCAAGTCTGGTGATGTGAGCACTGGTGCCAAGCATAGGCAATCTTTCAACTTTCTGAATGCATTCTATTGTGATTCAGACCAAAAGAATTTTTCTTTCGCTCCTCCCTTGGTTACATGATTCAAGGGCCAAGTGATATGAGAAAATCCCAACACGAACCTGTGGTAGAAGTTGGCAAGACCTAGAAAGCTGCGGAGCTCTATCAGAGTGGTTGGAGATGGCCAATCCCGAATGACTTTGATCTTGGCTGGATCCACATGCAGCACCTTTTCATCAGTAATGTATCCCAAATAATGAACCTAGGTCATGCCAAAAGTGCCTTTCTCCAAATTGGCACATAACTTGTGTTGTCGGAATGTTTGGAGAACCTGTCGGATGTGGTGGAGATGCTCTTCCCAACTCTGGCTAAAGATTAGGATGTCATCCAAGTATACCACTACAAATGAGTTGGTGAATGGCCACAAGATGTCATCCATTAGCCTCATGAAGGTTGCAGGAGCATTCGTCAATCAAAAGGCATAACCAACCATTAAAAGGCCCTCTCTTATGAACTTAAAATCATAACAATAAATAAAAATTAAAATATTAAAATATTATTTATAAATATATTATTTATAATCCGTTATTTACAATATTAGTTAAATGAGAGACGAGTACCAAGGGACATGTCCTTGAATTAGGTGTGTCCAGTCAAGTCCTATGTAAGAGCACCACTGCAACTTCTAATCATCATTCAATTTTATTCAAATATATATATAATATCTATAAATTAAAATATATTATTAATATTATATTACATTCTGAATCTTATCTGAATCTTATTATTAGTTACAACAAATTAAATATTGCTAACAGTGGTATTCGAGCTAGCATTAGACTAGTGACACCCACAAGTTCTGTTGGCCATCAGGCCCCACGATTTTTCCATAAACAATAGTGCATGTGTTTGTATGTGTTCTGCCTGGAGTGTGTGGTCATGGCTTTGTGGCTAAACAACAACCATTGTAGGTTTGCAGGACGTAGCTATGCCAAACTGTATCACAACCCCATGACTAAACCACCTAACGATTGTCACGTCGATGGAAGTCTGCATCATTTTTGTCTGGTGGAAGTCTGCATCGTTTTTTCCTCTGCAGTGACTTGTGGCTCCGTTGTGTTGGTCTCTACGGTGATATCCACACTAAGGGTCGACCGTCAAATAGTAACATGATCATTCAATAACGTGACTTTTTGGTGAGGAAAGGGACGTGACTGTCCATCGAGTAATTAAATAACTTATAAAATAAGCCGACGTATATAACATATACATATATTTAATTAAATTATATAGAATTAAAACTATATAACTAAAAATTACATATATGTACGTAAAATTAATTAATTAATATCTTTTAATTAATTAAAAAAACTATTAATTTATTAATATCTTTAAAAAAAACTGGTTCTTCAAAAACAAATCGAAACAAAATGACGAATAACAACAATGACATTATGAAGAAGATCCAAGATGACATCAGTAAGCTACGCAAACATATCGATAACGTCGAAAATTCAGTTGGTATGTAGGAGCAGATGGCCGATGAGATCTCCTTCTTAAAATGCTTGATGAACCGACAACCCGGAGAGATCGATCCACCTTCCGCTACACAAAGCCCCAAGACCCTAGAAAGGGAGAATTCCCTAGAGCAAGGCAAAATCGAGAGTGAGAAGCAACAAATACCCCAAAATCACTTCGAACGGAGCCAATATTATACGCATTCTCCCAGAAGAAACCATTTTAAAATCAAAAATGAATTACTGAGGTATGATGCAAAGAACTTTAAAGGCACCATCGTATGTTTAAATAAGATGGATGCAATTTTTTTACCAAACCCTCCACTCGGTGAACAAGAAATAGTAATCACTGCATCCAATTACTTAGAAGCAGAAGCGTAAGATTGGTTTTTGTGGTGGTCATCTAAATGCATGGGTTTCTCATTCAATTGGAAAAACCTTAAAAGCACTCTGTTAAAAAGGTTTCATGATGAAGAGGAGGATGATGTCTATAAGAGATTTGTTCACCTAAAGCAAAAAGGATCAGTGAGTGAATACAATCATGAGTGGGAGGTGTTAGTAGTAAGGCAGAGAGGGATTTCAGATGAGGAGCTGCTAAAAATGTACCGTTGTGGCTTTAAATATTATATCAGCGAAGAATTAAAATTGCATAAACCTAAAACTATTGAGGAGGCCAGACATGCAACCATAATTATCGAGCGAAAATATAAACTTCACAAACCAGCATATGTCACTAATGATAGGACTAACAGCCAATTCAAAGGAAAGGTGGGTAAAATTGCATCAGAGAATACTAGTAATTACGTTCCACCACCCTTATGAAGTGAAGGAAAACAACAATTTAATGTCGAAAGAAAAAGAAGATGGAAAATGCTGGAAGTGCAGAGACAAGTATCATCCAGGACACAAATGTGCAACACAAAAATTGTACAATTGTGAAGCTAAGAAAGAAGAGGAATCCTTAGAAGATAGCTCTGACAAAGAGGAAAATAAAGAAAATGCAAATCCTAGTCCAGAATCAGAAGACGAGATGCCATGAATTTCCATAGCAGCCATCACAGGGATAGCTCAACCACAAACACTGAAGCTTAAAGGTTGCATCAAGAAGCAAAGTGTTATTGTGATGGTGGACTCAGGAAGTCCACACAACTTTGTAGATGTCAATGTTGCAAAAAGATTGAACATGTTTGCTTACCCAGTAGTAGACTTAAAAGTTATGGTAGCAGATGGAAAACAAATAGATGGAGTTGGCAAGTGCCATAAAGTTAAGTTGCAATTAAGCGACTATACAATAGAGTCCAGTTTTTATACGGTTCCCCTAGGAGGAGTAGATGTTGTTTTAGGTGTACAATGGTTAAGAAAACTAGCACTTATTCAACAAACCACATAAAACACTTCATTAGATTCAAATGGGATGGACGGAAATATTGGTTGTTCGGTTTTCAAGCACTGCCAATAGAAGTCATCTCTGCTCAATAGATGAAGAAGCTTATTTGCAAGGGGGCACCAGCATTTGTTGCATAATGTTATCACTTGGAGTTATTATCAACAGAAGGGACTCATCAAACATCAGAGACTCCAGAGATACGAGAAGGTTTTCCAAGATCTACCAATGAATTTACCCCCAAAAAGGCAAATTGAACACATTATCGAAAAAATAGACTCAACTCCAGTTAATGTCAAGCCATACCATTATCCCCATCACCAAAAGACAAAAATAGAGTGCTTAATTGAAGACCTGCTGAAGCATGGAATCCTTATGAAGAGTAGAAGTCCATATGTTGCACCTGTAGTATTGGTCAGGAAGAAGGACAGATCTTTCCAATTATGTATAGATTATAGAGGTTTCAATAAAATCACTATTAAGCATACGTTTCTGATTCTGTTAATTGATGAAATGTTAGATGAATTACATGGTGCAAAATATTTTTCCAAGTTAGATCTAAGATCAAGTTACTACCAGATACGAGTAAGGTTAGAAGACATCGAAAAGACATCATTCAAGACTCATGAAGGGCATTACGAGTTCAAGGTCATGCCATTTGGATTAACAAGTGCACCAACCACTTTCCAATCCACCATGAATGAGCTCTTTCATCCTTACCTTAGGAACTTCATATTGTACAGTAAGACGTGGCAAGAACATCTCAAACATCTAGAAGAAGTATTGTCTGTTTTGGAAAAGGACCAGTTTTACACCAAGCTATCAAAATGTACGTTCAGGTAGGAGGAAGTTGAATACCTAGGTCATATTATATCAAGGCAAGGAGTCCAAATGGATCCCAACAAAATCAAGGCAATCAAAGAATGCCAAAAACCCAAGAACATATCTAAGCTAAGGGGATTTTTGGGTTTAACAGGGTATTACAGAAGATTTATAAAAAACTATGCACACCTGACAACACCTCTAATGAATTTGTTAAAGAAAAATGCTTTTAAATGGGATGAAAAACAGACAAGTGTTTTGAGAAATTAAAGGAAGTGATGTCAACCACACTAGTACTAGCAACTCCTGATTTCTCCAAACCATTCATGGTTGAATGTGATGCTTCTGGGTTTTTAATTGGAATTGTACTGATGCAGGACAACTACCCTATAGCATTTGAGAGCAGGAAACTTAATAAACAAGAAGGCTTAAAATCGGCATACCAAAAGGAGATGCTATCCATCATACATGCTTTGACAAAATGGCGCCAATATTTGCTTGGAAGTAAATTCTCAATTTTAACTGACCACAACAGCCTTCAATACTTACCTTAGTAAAAGACATTATCAACAGAATGATAGAAGTGCATGGAGAGGTTGTCAACTTCCGATTTAGAAATATTACACAAGAAGGGAAAGGAGAATGTCGTAGCTGATGCACTCTCACGTAAGGATGATGATCACACAACATATGTTGCCACGATAGTCATTTCAGAATGGTTGGACGAAATACGAGCTAAATATGCCAAGGATAAGGATTGTGACTACATGATCAACAATATCAGTCAATATACCAACTTCGAGTGGAAAAATGACATCTTATGGTACAAGGGGAGAATTTATCTAACACTTTCATCCAAATTTTATGTAAAAATACTAAAGGAGTCTCACAATTCACCAACAGCTGGACATGTCAGATTCTACAAGACTTACTACAATGTTCAACAATCATTCTATTGGAAGGGTATGAGAAAGGAAATTCATAAATATGTCTCAGAATGTGATATTTGTCAAAGAAACAAGAGTGAAAATGTTCCAACACTAGGGATGCTACATCCACTACACATTCCAAATCAGAAGTGGGAAGATATTTCGATGGATTTTATTGAAGGACTACTTGCATCTGATGGAAAGGATAAAATATTTGTAGTAGTCGACAGACTCACTAAATATGCCCACTTTATGGCTATTAAAAAGACTAACACAACCAAACAAATCATTGATGTGTTTTGTAAAAACATTTACAAACTACACAGGTTCCCTAAGGTCATAGTCAGCGATAGAGATGTAAGCTTTAAAGGGAAATTTTGGAAGGATTTATGCCATCAAGTAGGAATATCACTTAATATAACTTCAGCTTGTCACCCCCAAACTGATGGGCAAACCGAAATTGTTAATAAATGCTAGGAAACATATCTCCGTTGTTTCATTATAGATTAACAAAATAGATGGACACAGTGGCTACACCTGGCCAAATGGTAGTATAATACGGCATACCACACGCCAGCTAAGATGACACCCTTACAAGCCCTATATGGTTACAAACCACCCAAGTGGAAAGACTTTGCATTCCTTGATTCTAGGGTACTAGTTGTCAAAGACCACTTAGGAGAAAGTCAAGGAATCATCAACTTACTAAAAGAAAATCAAACCATGGCCCATAATAGAATGAAACAACAAGCTGACCAACACCGCTCTGAAAGGGAGTTCAAGGAGGGAGATTGGGTCTTTGTTAGACTCCAACCTTATAAGAAATTATCACTAAAACAACAAGGGAAGAATAAATTGACACCTAAATATTATGGACCATACCAAATAATTAAAAAGATAAGTAGTCTAGCTTATGGGTTAAAGTTACCAGACAATTGCCGAATCCATAACACCTTTCATGTATCAAGTCTCAAAAAAGTATTAGGGCAAAATCAAACAGCACAGATAGAAATACCAGAGACCAATGAAGAAGGAATAATAATCCCTGAAACTGAGGGTATACTTGCTACTCGAGAAAACGTTTTACGATCTAAAACAATAAAGGAATATCTCATCAAGTGGAAGAGGTTACCAGAGAAAGATTCATCTTGTGAATCAGAACGTTTCATGCATCAAATTCCAAGCCTACCTATGCTTTGAGGACAAAGCATCTTAAGAGGAAGGCAATGTTATGAACTTAAAATCATAACAAATTAAATAAAATATTAAAATATTAAAAGTATTATTTAAATAAATAAATTATTGATTATAATCAGTTAATTAGCAAATAATTAGCTAAATTAAGAGACATTAGTCCCAAGGGACATGTCTCTCTGATTAGGTGTGGTTAGTCAACTCCTATTTAAGGAGCTCCACTGCAGCCTTGTAATCATCATTCAATTTTTATCAAATATATATATTTATATATATTATATATATATATATATATATATATTTAATAATATATATATAATATATATATATATATATATATTAATATATATATTATATATATATATATATATATATAATTAATCTATATATATATTACATTTAGAATCTTATCTGAATATTCTTATTAGTTACAACAAATTATATATTGCTAACACCCTCCATGGCTTTGAAGGCAGTGTTCCACATATTGGAGGGTTTGATTGGTACATGGTGATATCCTGACTTCAAATTGATCTTGCTGAAATATTTCCCCCCTTCAGTTGGTCCAAGAGGTCATCGATCCGTGGGATCGGGTACCTATTATGAACAATGATCTTGTTCAACACCCGATAGTCAATACAAAGTCTCTAAGTCCCATTCTTCTTCTATACCAACACGATCGAGCTCCCATAGGGCGATGAACTCGGATGGATGTAACCTTTCTGCAGCGGCTCTTGAATATGCCTCTTGATTTCATCATTCTCCAGAAAAAAGCACCGATATATTGGTCCATTAGGCAGTGGCGCATCTGGGGTCAGATCAATGTAGTGCTTGACCTCAAAGTGCATAGGAACCCCTGCAGGGGAGGTGAAGATGTCCTCATACTCCTCCATGACCTTCTCCATCTATAGTTGTCGTGCGGAGGGGCCCTGTCTAGAGGTCATGGCCACTGTCTTCTTCTCTCCTTGAGGGCGTATCATCAGGAAAACAAATTTCTCGGTTTTGGAAATGAGCTTACTGCATTGTTTTGCAGTAACCAAAGAGATGGCGGTAGGTGATGCTACCACCGGTATCCTGCACAACTTATTTCCCAAAGTAATAGTAATAGCACGAGCCTTGATTCATACACAACATGTTGCTTCCTCAAGTATGGTTGTCCTCATAATACATCAAAAAATTCAAGAGGAGCAATTGTAACACATTTCCTCATCCGTGAAGGGCTTGATGTTGTATGGAAGGCGACAATGCTGGCTCACGTGAAGATCCTGTCCTTGGTGAAGCCACCTGATGGTGTACGACTATGGATGTGCTATGGTTGGTAAGCCTAGATGCTTCACGAGCTCTGCCGAAATGAGGTTCTTTTGGCATCCATTGTCGATAATGAACTATAGCAGGGAGCACTTTACCCACATCTAGGAGTGGAAGAGATGCTCCTCCTCCTTTGGATCTTTGGGTTCCTCCTTCTAGATCTTCGTGGTGGCAATGGTGGCATTGGGCTCCGGATTGATAATTTTCTTCCCTTTTTCATTCCCCTTGTCAGGTTCTGACTCAGAGTCAAAACATGCATCTGATTCTAAAACCTTTAGCTCTGCCACTAGTGACTGCTTGGTCTGACACTCACTTGTGTTGTGTGTGGAGCTCTTATAGAACTCACACCACTTTCCAGTGTCCTTTTTCGGCTTCGTGGTGCTGTTCTTTTCTTGCAGCTTTGGCGGGTTGTCTTGGGCCCACCTTGGCTTTGTCCTTTGTTTTGTGGTTTGGGAGCACCTTTCCCTTGCTTTAGATTCACAGATCCAAAGTCTCGCTTCTTCTGTTTAAACTTTTGCTCGATCTTGATGGCATATCGGTATGCTATGCTGAGCGAGGAGATGTTCAGGAATTCTATTTCTTCCTAGATGTACTTGTGCAGGTAGTCGCAGTATTTGAGTACCAAATGCTGCTTCGAATCCTTGATACCCAAATTTTTGTGAAGGGTATGGAAAAAATTGGTAAACTCTGACACGTCTTGGTCCCTTCCCTGCCACAGCGTGGTCCACGTTATGTATTGATCCACATAGATTCCGATAGGGTAGTACTGCTCGTTGAGGGCATCTTGGAATGAATTCCAAGTGGGTGCAACTGAAAATAGTGAGCCTGTACTTTCATCCTTCTCCTCGCAGTAGGTTTCCCACTAGTCCTTGATGTGGGGGTCTGCTTTGAGAAGAGCGAAAATAATCTTTTCTCGACTTGAAAAATCATGAATAGAAAAATAACCCACTAGTAGATTTAACCATTTATCAATGAAATTTGCATCTATCTGACCCTCGAATATGGGGATTTCAAAATTAACTTGTACCTTAAATGGTGTGGCGTTTCCAGAGTAGTTGTTAGAAGCCAATGTGTCACCCCTGGGTAGCCGCTGAAGGATCTGGGAAAAGTTGTCCATCATCGCATTCCTTTGTCACTCGAGGGCTTCTTTGAGCAAAATTTTGATAGGAACTCCTGCCCCCTCGTCTTTATTTTCATCTGCCACAGGAGGCTGTCAGGATTTGCGAGGCTGGTCTTGCAAAGGTTCGACTAGTTCAAGCCCTAACTCGTGATATCCCAACCTCGTTGGGACATGCAAAGGAAAACAAAGAAGAAAAGGTAAACCGCTCTGATACCACTGATCTAGATTTAAATAGGAATGCAACAAGTTACAGAGATAACCATAAACATAGAGGTGCAGTGGAAATAATACTTCATTTCAGTAATGTAAAATATTGAAATATGCTTATAAACAAAAATGGAAATAAACCAGCTAGGGCAATGGTAGCTTATCTTTGAGAAGAGATGTGGCAGCTACAGCCTCTGAAATACCTTACAATGAGGCTCAAGGGCCTTTTTATTATTGAACAATAAGAGAAAACCCTAAACAAGCAAAACCGTAACTCGAGGAGATGTAACACAAAGAGTTTATGGGCCCCATTGGGGTGAGTTGGATAGCCAACTTCCCGGGGTCGTGACTTCGTCATATTATGTCCATTTGATGTGCATGATAATCCATTGGAAATATTTCTCTGAGGACTACATCGTTTAGTGCCTCAAATTGGCTCCAAAAGTTTAAGACGTGAAAAACTACTATAAATAGTAAATTGTGCTACAATTAAGGAAACTAAAAAACTGAAAGAAGAAATGGTGGGGATCCAAGTGGAATTGGTGGGTGGCCACCAATATCCACCTGGATCAGAGTGAGTCACAATACCTTACCACTCTCCACTGACAATAGTTAGTCCACATAACCAGGGGTCAAACACCAATAGGTCTTGATCCCAAGTTATCAAGTTGTTGAAAATCATGCATCCTAGATAGGGAGTATGACAGTACACGATGCATCCATCGGTAGTGTTATGGTTGCTATCCACTTTCCCAAACTCATTGTCCAGATGAGAGGTACTTCCCATGTGTCTGAGACTATATGGGTAGGATGATACTGTAGCAATAGCATGGAAATAATAAATCACATCATGCTTACAAACACACGTAGGGAAAGGATGAACCACATCCTATAGTCGCATATTACATCCATTGTAGGGAAATGATAAAACACATCCTACACTCATGAAAATCACTGAGATGATAAGGAAAGGATGAACCACGTCCTACATGCATGCCAACCAACAATTGTAGGAAGGATCCAACACGTGGGGAAAGGGTGAACGACATCCCACTGACATGTGAAGCATCGATTATAGGGCTTGGACATCCTACATGTGGGGAAAGTATGAACCAAGTCCCACCGATGTGTCCATACGTGACAACAAGTAGATGCCTATATGCATCTCTCATTGGGGTATTGGTAGGAGAAGGTGAACCACTCATTCTACTCTTATGCTATAGAAGAAGGTGAACCACTAATCCTATGCATACCTTGTAGGGGAAGGTGAAACACTCACACTACACACATGACAACCACCATAAAGGAAGGTGAGCCACTCACCCTATGTGTCATGTATCATCATGAGGTATCACAGGGGAAGATGAACCACTCACCCTCTACCTAGTGTATCTATAGGAGAAGGTGAACAACTCACCCTATCATCTCTCATAATGTTAAGAAGTAACTCAGACCGCTAAGAGCTCCCAAAGCTCAATGTACAACTCAAGTGGGACCCTCTTAATAGGGCCTATCCATGACTCCCAACCTCTCTTTGAAGGAAGATAATTTTGACCTTACCAAGAGGTTATGCATAGATGACAGTAACCTTCACATTCAACCAGAAATAATCGAGATTGATTGATTTCCTCTGTACCATATCAAAATAGAGGTATCCAATATAAGGAGTTGTCATGGGTTATTTAAAAGATGAATCACAATATACAAAATTATTTACCAACATGTGCTCAAATGGCTTATTGAAGAGCTTCCTCAACCAGCTAGATTCATCATCATGCATGTTGTTTTATATATTCAACCTCAGTGGTTCTCTTAGAGCAATAGTCTTCAATCTTTGATTCATCCATGAGATAAAGGTGTCTTCCAGGAGATCCAACATTTAGACATGCTATTTCCATTCTTCACATAGACAACTCAAATTCCAGGTTAAGTACATCAGGGCACAGATAGATAGGCAACCCTAAATTATAGCAAGCTATATATGATTAGGTGTTTGATCAAAACACCATAATCCCCACAAATAATCTATGTTAAGGAAGAAGTGCATCAAGTCTAGGAGTTTGACTTTAAAAATAATCTTCCTCTCATTTTGATAAATGAGAGGATCATCATTTGTTAATGGTGGCATATGCGACCATGGCTTCCTCTAAGTATTGAGTTGTCTGCATCCAATTATCTTTCTTGCCATTATTCCTATCATCCATTTGTGAAGATTGTTCTTTTAGTTAATGAATCATAATGCACCTTTGGAGATATAGCTAGACATTCTGCCAGGGATTTCTTAGCTCCCTCTGAAGTCCTGTTTTAGCTAAACATCAAGCCTTCATTAATCTGCCCCTCAATTTTTATATGAAGATTTATCATACAATAACTGCATTTATAAATCTCTTTACAGAGAGAAAATTAGTATCATGGTCCTTCTTAACCCAAGGTGAAGAAGTCCTCCCATGAGATCATCCAATCAATGAGATGATTCATGACGACTACCAATCCATCATACAAAGGTCGTTCTCACATAGGCATTTGAATCCATGCCCCCAATCTTAATGAAGTCAATGATCCTCCCCATGTTCTTTATGATTATAGAGGTTGTTGCAAGGGACTGGTCCATGTCCTTAAAAAAGGAAGAAACTTCCAAGGTTGCAACCTTCACTACAATATTTGATTGTTTCAAGACTTCTTTCTGATTAGACGGAAAATAGAGATCTCAGAGATCTTTCCAGATTCTTGATAGGACATACTAATGCAGACAACTTCAAATTTGATTATGACAGGGTTTTCGATCCATAGTCCTGATCTAACATCTTTAGCCATACTCTAGAATTTGATACTGGATGATGAACACTTATAGTTTCCAAGAATCAGAGATCTGGATATAGTACAATTGTTGACGTATTTCTCAAGTCAATGGAGGATATGAATTGATTTATTTAGTTTATTAAGAGAATTATTTTGTATCATTATTAGCATCATAAGCTCATAATCAACAATTTAACCAGATGTGAGGACTTGATGATGTACTCCTTTAATCCTTGAAGATGTCTACCCATGAGGAATGTACCACTGAAGATAACTGCCAAGAATAGTGTCCACAAGATTGCTGATTCATACTTCATTGTCAACATATACACATATTTGCCACAACTATACAAGCCTGAGAGGATCTTTCATGATTTCTTCTTTCAATGAGGTTGATATAGGGCTTCAAGATGAATTTAAAAAATGATTCTAGTGTCTGAAGCTTTCCTTCTTTCCAATGTAAACAAATATTCACAGATGTGAACAACCTAGGGTTTTGGTAGAAGCTCTTACTTAATCACATTATTTTCACTGTAAATCAAAATTCTCCATAGCCTCAAGTAGATTAGACTGTGTGTGTGTGTGTGTGTGTGCATATGCTGAAGTCATTGTTATTATTTCATTGAGACAATGAGACTCATACTCTCTCCATAGGTTAACCAATACTCTTCATACTGTAGGAGACTGAGAGCAAGTTGATGAGCTTTTTCTTGTGAGATGATAAGCCTTATTTCATAAACCTGAGATGGCATAAAAAAGGACAACAGTGATATCCTTTACTGCTAATTCCATTGAAATATTTTGAAATGTTAGAGTCAGATTTACCACATAATTTTCATGCAGACAAATCTTGGCACATCAGATTAGGAGTAGAAATTTCTATTCTTCGAGAGTGTAGAATGTCTCTTTTCAAGACAGTATCTGAAATGAGTGTTGTCTACTTCACCCCTCTATTCAAAGCCTCTATGTTCCAAACACGCTTTCATATTTTTTAAGGATCATGTAAATCCAATGACTCCCTTCCTTCTTTTTTATAGTGCTTTTCTTTTGAATTAGAATGTTCCTTAGAAAGTAACCCTTACCAAGCACTTATAAAGACTGATATGAGGTCCTAAGAGGTTCCCTCAATTACTAATTTCTACTTAGATTAGGGCTCGATATTACCATCATTTCAAAACCAAGAACTCACATTGCCCCACAGTCTAGGGCATAGATTTTCATTCGATGTAGATGTCACGAATGAATGTTCAAACACTATCCAAACATCATATTTACATTTGACAAAAATTTCATCCAATATTCATTACACACATGAAACTTTGATATAAGACATCATAAACAATTTTCTATCCCTAGCAAAAATACCCAATTTTCTGAATATACCTTTTGGGTCATAGTTTTGAGTCTCTTTTCTAATGAATCTCGGCAATATAGGTAATATTGTTGACCCTGGTGATTGAAACTACCTTGCTAATGACCTTAGTCTAGCTATATGATTGGTGTTTTTTCCATTCAAATCAAGTACTGCAGCTCTTCAAGCAAGATACCACAGTGGCTCGGCCCTAAAGTCATGGAATATTTCAACCTAAAAAATAGAATATCCTTCCACAGAGAAATGCACATGAGTGTCTCTGAATTTGGCCAGAAATAATGAATTGGACTTTCAAAATGAGCACAGATTTTACTTACTCATCGTAGCTATGCCCATAAATTTGATTTATTGCCACAGGGAGCTCGACCTAGGAATGCCTCTGACTTTTGATGTGATGGGGATTTTTCAACAAGTTTCTTAGTGATTGCATTCTCTCTTTCTTGGGCTTGTCCTCACTTGGCTCTAATGCCATGTTAAATTTGGGACATGTCCTTAGTTACTTCACGAATCCATATTAGCCCATTTATCAATCCATTTTGATTCCATTAGCAATCACATAACCCATTATCATATAAGAAGTAACTGAAGAAAGAACATAAATGATAGGAGCAGAAGACAAACCAAGATAAGAGAGCTCAAGGATATGGCTCAAGCCAGGGAAAAAACCCAAGATGGGGAAAGCACTTTGTCAATTCTTATCATTAATATCAAATGTTCAATAGAGAGAGAGAACAATAATTCAAAGTAAAAATGACTTGTAAATATGAAGGTCTAATACCACTGCCCTTAGAGAAGGAGATGGCTCAAAAAAAGCTACAAATCTGGCATTCTATGTAAGCTCGAATGACTGGTGACTTCTCAGCAATTCTAGTATGACTAGATAGGGCATAAACATAGTCTGTTACAACCCCTATTAGCTACCTTCTAGAACTTCTATTGAGTGCAACTTCCCTTCGAACAATCTCTCCAGATACACGATGCCCTTATGCTGCAAAAATGAACTGTACAACCTCCTGATGAGGCATAACTGACTGCGACTTCCTAGTTGAAGATTCTTAGCCTCTAGAATAGGGTACTTAAGGCTTGCAGCCAGGCTGTAGGTGACCCAAACAAATGTGGCTTGCTTCAAGGATAGATTTACCATAAAGATCATGCCCAAAGCATCCTTAGATTAACCTTTATACATAGCGACAACTTCAACTCAAACCTCAAACCTGTAATAGAAGATAAGGAGGCCCTAAACATTCCATACTGTATACATAGGCCCACATTTATCCCAAGGAGGTTCATTCTTCTGGATAAAGAATTTAGAACATAAAACAACCTTACCAAGACAATAACCTAGCCCTTCCTCCTTCGCTGGAAATGCCTTTCTCCTACGGCTATTTCAAGGAGTAAATATTATGAGATAGATGTGTGAAATGAAGTAGTAGGCACTTCTATATATACTAGCCATTATGTTTGAAGGGATGTGACTATTGGTCTTGAGGATCTGACATAAAGGAGAGACCGACCTTGATAATTTATATGTGAGAGAACATAAATCCAAAAATCCATTTCTCCTTATCCAAATTTGATGATATTTAGGTCAATTTCCATCCTCTTGAAAAGAGGAATTCAATGCCACAATTATCTTCCTGAAAGGAGCTATCCAAAGTGGAATTTGGCCCAAGTTTCCATTTTTAACACATACAAGTCTACAATATTTCTCAAAGGTTTTGTCCACAACATGCTCAAGAAAACATTCAAATTCCCTTACTTTGCTCCAAGTTTATTGGAAACTCAAGGGTATTTATTCCAAAATAGTTAATCAACAAGTTTCTCTAAAAGAATACCAATGTTTTGTATTTTATGTTAGATTAGTCACAATTACGAGAGTTTATATGAAATAATTAACAACAATGTATATTTTTCTTAACCATTCACATGTTAACAAAGAAAAGTGTGTAAATGTATGTTTCTTCATTTCTTTACAATAGGTTTATTACCTTGATTAGGCATTTTAGCATCTAATGTGTCTTTGCCACTTCAAAAGCACCACCTATATAGCTTAACATTGTATCAATCAAAGTTATAATTCCAAATATTTGATGCAAAATATAACACTTTTCAATTTAGTAGTCTTTTATTCTATTCATCCCTTAAATTGGTTTTTGGTGGGTCTAGAGTGCATTTCTGGAACCCAAAAAACACCCTGGAATTGTTTCTGGGTTGTTGTGCATCTTTTACATTCAAAAAAATATTTTAAAAGTGTCCCAAAAAGTTCCCAGTAACCCTAACATATCAAAACAAAAGCCTTGATGGTGAAAAATCTATCACAAAATAGAGGAAAGACTTATGTCCTTACAAAATAGAGAAGAAAACCAGCGAAATAAAGCACTTTAGCAAGGCTTATTGGGCATCTTTCCCACAATAGGAGGAAAAATGTCACATTCCAACAATTTAGTATTTTTCTAATAATTCTCTTCCTTTTCTCATATACCCTCCAATAATGTGAGTGAGTGGGAAACATATTATATCCCTTCTTCAACAATATAGAGTATCCTTAACACCAAGTCAGCTAGGCTATACCATCTTTTAATGTTTCGACCATTACATGACATTTAACACCAAGTCAGCTAGGCTATACCATCTTTTAATGTTTCGACCATTACATGACATTAAGGACACCATCAGGTCACTTATCACTCAAATTTGAAGATGCGGGACCTGTGCAGCATCTTAGACCTTTAAAAAGGGCCAAAATCAATGAATTCAGCTCCCTCAGTGTAAATGCCCCAAGTTTCACTTGCCACTAGTTGCCACCAAGATTACTAGTTTTGCTTCCAAACCAATGTAGCCCACACTGGACAAGCGTCAACATTTAAACTACCACCACCTGCCACAAAGGTCACTGTTTTTTCTTCCGGTGAAGATGAAAAACCTATGTAGCAGCTTAGAACTTTAAAAAATGAACAAAAATAGTGAATTCAGCCTCTTCACCATCAATACCCTCATTTTCACCTGCCACCAGCTACCATCAAAGTCACTGGTTTTTCATCTAAACTAGTGTGGCCCACATTGGACAAGCCTAAAAGAATTTCACCTACCACCATATTCCACAAAGGTCATAGGTTTTTCTTCTAAAATAGTGTGACCCAGATTGGACAAGCCTCAAAATTGACATGGCAGTGTGTAGAAAACCAAAGTAGTAAATCACACATAGGGTTTCCTTTCTTTCAAGATTTTTGGCATGAGGCACCTTTCAAGGTTGCACGGAGGATGGAGGGGCCTCTCAAGCCCCAAAATTTATAAAATATACACTCGGGGAATCCATTAAACACCATTTGGAGAGAGAAACATTCTTTTATTTCGTTGCAGAAAGAACCTTTAATTGCAAGGTTGTGCAGAAAGATTGTTGTGAGAGCTTAAGTTATTGACCCTCTCTAATACCTGCTAAAGGAAGGAATGTTGTTGGTTAAAGGCCAAGGACTTGTAGAAGTCCAAGGACCAAAACGTTAAAAATTGAAGAAAGAGGATTTAGGAAGCCACCTCTCCATAGGTAAAATCTGATTTGTACCTCTCTTTCTTTATCAATATACTTTGCTTTCCTCCCTGTGGTGCATTACCTTGGGTATTTGGTCACACCTCATCCCTCAGTATATCTCCGGTGATGCTGGGATTATTGAATTTTCATTTATAGACAATTCATTTATAGTTTAATCTCTTCATGATGGCTACTAAATCTCATTCAAATTGAAGATTGGTTGTACATAACCTTATCTAGAATAAGAACTTCTATTATCTATTGCAATGTGAGCCTGAGCATATTTTCATTTGAAAATAGTTTTTGAAAGTTACTCTTCCTTATTATTCATTTGTTGCAATTTGAATTAGACTTCAAAAATGCATTTCGAAAGCTCCTTAGAATTCAAAAATGCATTTAGAAAGCTCAATGTTCAACCAAGTTATTCAAAATTAGTCATTGATTCAACATAGTCAAGACATTTTTGAAAATTAGGGAGAATCAAAGTTGTGTAGTGATCCAGGTGGATGTTGGTCGCCACACACCTATCCCACTTGGACCCCCACAACTGTCTCTTTCAGTTTTTAAGTTTTCATAATTGTAGCACAGTTTACTATTTTTTAGTAGTTTTTCAGGTCCTTAACTTCCAGAGCCGTTTTGAGGCCCTAAATGATGATTTTTGGGAAATCTGGGAGCAACATGGGTCCATGGGCTGATGTTGCTCTTCCCAAAGTTATAGTTCTCAGATGGATCTTTCTAACGAGCTATTGTACGCATCAAACGAAGATCGGGTGCCAAAGTTACGACCCTGGGAAGTTGATGTACCAACTTACCCAAAACAGGGCCCACAATTTGGCTTTTCATCTTCTAGGGTTAGGTTTTGGGATGTGAAGGGTTTTCCATTATTTCTCAACAGTAAATAGGCCTTCGAGCCTCATTGTAACATAGTTTAGAGGCATGTAGCCACCACATCTCTTCTCAAAGATAAGCTACCATCGCCCTAGCTGGTTTATTTCCATTGATGTTTGTAAGCATATTTCAGTATTTTATAGTAATGAAGTGGAGTATTATTTCTGTTGCATCTCTGTGTTTATGGTTATCTCTGTAATTTTTTTCATTCCTGTTTAAATTTAGATCATGTAGATTGTTATTTTGAACTGCAGATTTAAATTCTAGAAAATAAATGATTACTATTACAATTTTGATTTTATTTTGTTTTTTTGAATTGATAGTTTTTGGATATTCTAGGCAGGAAAGTTGATCTCACTTATGAAATGAACTTCATATTCGAGTCTTCAAATAAGTGTATACCTTGCTACAAAGTTTTGAATGAGGTTGGGAGTCAAATTTCCGTTGATGGATTTAGTCACATGATCAATGTTTCTTATTAATATTTAATGAGCTCCATTGCTCTGATGGGGAACTTATTTATTTTATAGATAATCATGAGTCTATCTATGACATCAATATCCATAATTTTGGTGTTTGTCAGATTAGCAAGGAATTGACATTGAAAACGTATGAGAGTATGGTAACTCTTCAAGTTATGGACACCATATTTTATGAAGCGGAGGCAAAGTAGAATTTCTTTCTATCTTATGAATAATGGAGAAGAGGCCATTGATCTTGCATCAACTATAACTTTGACTATTGATGATGTGGTCTTTGCCCAGGTATATAGTTTGATTAAGATGTGCTAGTTTAGAAATTGAGAATAAAAATGTTTTCCAAGACATTATCTTCATTGGCTTCTTTAGTGCTAGAGACCACGGCTGAGAATGGAATCTTAACTTGTATGGTTGTTCTAAAGCAAGAGCTAGCCTACCAAATTACTATACATTGTGGTTTTAACTTTTGAAACATTTTCATATAGATAACATTACCACTTTTAAACCAATCCCATCACCTCATGAGGGTTATGAATTCTTTCATTAACAAGCACCTTCAGGTTTATATTATTCTACTAGAATACTTTTATAGATGGTGGAATGTACTACCAAAATACTTAAGACTATAGTAAGCTTAACTGAAAGTGTTGTTGTTTTTAATGTGTGTAGTATCGAGAAACAAGAGTCCTTACTTGGTGCAGTTTCACGATGAAAGAATTTGCAAACCAGTGCTTTGGGAATTGTGTTGATTATGGCAAAGGGTGCCAGATGAATATCCATTATGGATTCAATGCATTGAATTATTTCACTATATCATCTCCTATATCATAAAGGTATCTTGCACTTGAATGGATATTATCTTTAAGAATTTACCTATCAGGTATATTGTTTTATTGGTTTATTTTGTTAAAAAAATATTTTGAGATGTTCTCAAGTTATTACTTCATTCCATGTATCCTATGCATATTCCAGGACAAAACTTCCTCATTCAATAGGTGTATCATATTCCCTAAAATTGGATAAGAGGAAAGCTTATGCAGTAACCTTTTTGGTGATGGTGGCATGAGTGAGGTCAGTCTCAACTCACAACCATCACATTTTTTACTGGCACGGTTCCTAATGTCAATTCTAAATGTCTATTGCTTCTAACTGATGCATTTTTCCATTTTTTTCTGGAGGATATTTTGATGCTACCTTAAACTTTGCAGTAGTTATGGATGGTAATTGGAAAAACTTCCCCTCTTCTCTCCAGGTTAAGAGGTGGAAGGGTTTCCTCTCCAACAAGAGTTGGAATTGGAAGGGATCCTTCTCTATGAAGTGTTGGAGGAAAGAGTGCTCCACTGGCATCATTAAAAATTGGAGTTGGAAGGACTCCTTCTCCATCAAGGATTGTTGGAAGGCTGAATGACAAGAAAGCAGAGTAGGATAATGGGTGGGAAAAGCTTTGGGGTGGGAAAGGTGATGGAGATTACCTCAGGCAACTTGTCACTACTAATACAAGTGTAACATATGGTTCAAGGAATGACTATGATTGGAGGCATAAACCAATACATGGTACTCTAATTGATGCCTATGGAAATTATAGGGGCTAGAGATATTCACGTGGACTACTTTCACATGTACAACTACCTCAGGAAATTGATATAATAAGTAGTAGAATGGTGATTAGAAACTAGTGAAATTTAGAGGAAGAAGGATACTTTGAGAGTATATCAGCCTAATATTGGAGAATCATGGTAGAGGAAGTGATAACTCAAGGAAATATGATTATTTTCCTATTGACCTAAACAAGTGGTCAGACAAAGAGAGAGAGAGAAAAGAATGGGTCTAGAACCTGCTCTTCCTGATAGTGATTGGTAGATGCATGGACTTGTTATGGCCAGCAAAAACCCCCCTTCTTATTTAGTTTTATTACTAAAACTAAATAAGTGGGGACCCTTTATCGATAAATTAAAAAAATAAATTAGTACTTGTATTCCCTTTTTGAATAAATCTTACTATCATAAACTTAGGAGAATACTCACAAAAATCCAAAAGGACTTAAGTTTTATGATAAGTTTTAACAAAACCGTTCTCTCAATAAGAAAGCGTTGCATCGCAAAAAGGTAATGGATAACATCATATAAACAAGCGCCTAAGATTGCAAAATCGCGATGCGAGATCGCACACTGAAGAAACTCATTGCATCACAATTTTCATATGCCTCAAGCATCACTTAAGGTGAAATACCTCAAGCCGCTAATATGCGATGTCGCATCTCATAAATCACATTTTGCATAAACATATCGTAATAGATGATTGTCAAACACAACAGATTAGTGATATTGCGATCTACAATATTGTGAAGCAAATCACAAAATCGCTTTATCGCAGATCTACAGGGCTCATCATTCAAAAAAAATTGCTGTAATCCGATGTCAAGTTATGTGCATCAATGTTAATTTAATGAGTTAGTTGATGATCATTAATGAAAGATGGTTTGGATCTGATCGAAAGGTCATTTCACGTAGGATGATATATTTTATATGATTTCAGCATTTAAAGCTTTCCCGTCACCTTATTTATTATCAATACTCTTTCGTTATTTGTAGATTGCAGGAGCAGAAAGCGGAAAGGTATACGCAGCAATGTTCAAAATATAATGGGAAATAAGGGAAAATCTCCAATTTCTGAAGACAAAGACATGACGCCCTTATACACAGACACTACCTGTAATAGATACGCCGACATTACTACTTGGGAAGGCATGTGCAGTCTACTCGAGGAAGAAATACCAGAGTAATGGGGGTTATAGCAACTGTAGACTCACGCGGGTCGTCTGAGGCGTCAATTATAGAACTAGCATGTTCATTCTTGCACCAGATAGAGGTGAGACCCAAGATTCTTCCATACACGGACATGGTCAAATGGGTATTGGATAGTGCTGAGATAATAGACAGACAGTTTAAGACTAAGAGCGAAGGACTAATTGGGTCATTCACTTCACTAGATTTAATGCTCATGTATCATCTACCAGAGCCACAGGTAACCTACAATAAACAGTTCATGGAGAAGTTTTCTAAAGAAAATGAAGATTTGGAGGAATGCACCAAGGACTGGTCAAGAAGGGATGAACCACTAAAAAACAATAAACATGGTATGTACAATACTGGTTCTCTCTCTTCCCCATATTGTTTTGCTGCTGCTATGCTCTGTAGACTTTTTGGGAAGCCCAACGTGAACAAATTTTCATTTGAATGGCTACCCTTATTAGATGCTGCTAATAATGCTACTATTGTGGATTGGGCTAAGATATTGTTTGATAATTTAGTCACAACTATTTTGAACTATCGGCCCAAAAGAACTACTACTCAGAGGATTTATCCTCCTTTCTATTTAGCTGCTTATGTTATGGATGCAATCTGTTATCTTTCCAAGTTTCCTTTAATGGGTTGGAAGTGGACTACTCAGGATCCCTTACCCATTCATAATTATCATAAGGAATTATGGGATTCCAAGTTTATTCCATATTTTTACAAAATTTGTCATGGAGTCATGTTACCTTTGTACAAAATGTTGTATAATAAGGACTCTCCAAGATTTTCTCCCAAAGTTGAAGTTGATATTCTCCCTGTCGCAAGATGGTTTGGAGAAGAGATTTTCACTTATGTCAGAGTATTTGGAAGCCTTGCTTCCCCTCATGTCCTACGCTTATATGTTGCTGATAAATTATTGGCACAAGAGATTTCCTACCAGACCTGTGGGGTGGGAGGTATGAGCAAAGAGTTGAAGGACAAGAAGAAGGCCATTTGGCCACAATTTCCCGTGGCCTATGGGGCCTTCTCACTATTTGATTTAGGTCATGCATTCAAAGAAGTAGACAATATGTTATGTCTATGATTGTTTAAATTTCCAGGAAGACAATTCGATCCTTATGATATCATTAAGAATTTCACTACTGTCGTCAAGATAAAAGTATTCTCCATAGAAGACAATCTTTTGATGATACATTTTAGCAGAAAAGTACACTAAAAAACGTTATGCATTTAGTCCAAATGCAATTTCCTCTAGCATAATTTCAAGAATTCAAATTGTACAGAGAAAGGAGATTAGCAAACATCCCATTGGATAAGTTATGCTTGGAAGCAATAAGGGAGCCAACTCCCAGTATCAGTCTAAGTGGAAGTTCAGACATAGACAAGTCTAGATCTAAGTTTGGGAAAGAATCATCAAAATGCTCTAAAAGCTCTGAGAGTAACCATAATAAAAGCGAAGGGTCAGTAAGAGATACTGCCCAATCTAAAGAGCACCCAGAACAACAGGTTTTGACTACTCCACAGGTAAATCTTCCCCCTCTCATCATCTAGCCACCACCAGTAAGAACTAAGTTGGATAAAGAATAGGATACATTCAATGACTTGATTAATACTGAGGGGTAGAGCACAAAGACACCTAAGAGTAATGTACAGACAGTGAATGATATGGTCATTGAAACAATCAGCAATGTTCTATAAATGGAACATATCCCCATTACTCCATCTGTTGAAATCATGCTCAAAATAGAGGAAATTCCTCCTCTAGACATGTTTTATAGTCCACAGTATAAGGCGGTGGTAAGAAGGCAAAGAAAGAAAAGGAAATTGGAAAGTGTGCTCTCACTTGAGGCAGAGTAGTTAGACGTACTTTGGCGAGATCCTACCATTTACCCTACCGAAAATCTCACTAAATTATCTCAGATCGTAGGAGCCTATGCTTCTGTGACCATTGATAAAGCATCCAAGGTACAACACCTACTAAAGGAAAAAAAGGATCAAATACAGATTTTGTAGCAGTGGCTATAGCAAGCTAGTGCCAACAACAAAGAAGAGCAAAAACTAGAAAAATTACAGCAAGATTTTCAACAAATGCAACTAGGATACCATAACAGTTTGGTCGAAAAAGAAAATCAGTTACAGGTGATGCAAGAGATGCATAAAGATGATCCTAAGCTTACAGAATTTTCACAGAAGCCATTTCCTTAAATGACCAACTCTTGCAGCAGCAAGAAAAATTATGCCAAAAAATATTGCAATGGAGCTCCTATTGCAAGATAAGCGACAAAATCACTAATCAAGTCGTGGACTTGCGACATGATTACGATTTAATTGATTAAATAGTTTCTGAGTATTTGGTTTGGCAGGAATCAGAGGAAGGAAAAAAGGCGGGCACACCCACAATCAATGAAGCCCACAAAGAAATGCTCTTTAATAACTGGGATGCACAGATCAGTAAAGCAGAACAAGCAGTAGAAGAAGCAGCCACAGCGGCAAACAATGTCATTGACTGTGTCAATGAAAAATTACACAGGGAAAATCTCATATCGGAGACCACTCTAGGATTTCTATGAAATGCACAACATCTACAGACAAGCTGGAGATGAAAGGCTAAAGAAAGAGCAGTGTCCATCAAGAGGTTAAACAAGTTGAATTGGGACTCTTACTGGCAGTACTTGGTTAAACCACACAGTCAATGTATGACTCTCAAATGCCTCACTAACTCTATTGAGAAGATAGCGCCAACACTTGCCAATTTTGTTTTCACAGGGAAACTAAAGTCGGAGGTCGGCCAACCAACTCTCCTCAAGCTGATGTTGAATGCTTGCGACCACAGAGAACAAATACATAGGTAGTTAATTGCCAGATTCAGTTTTAGTTTTAGTTTTGATTTATTTTTGCCTTAGATGAGGACGGTCATTTAAACCTCCTCCCATATTTTTGTAATAAACTATTTTTAGATTTAGCTAGTAGTATTTCAACCCTTCTCATGTATTTAGAGAAGGGTCTTGAAATTTGTCAAACACGTTTCCTCAGAACATGCACTTCTACACCCTC
Source organism: Pinus taeda (assembly GCA_000404065.3). Classification (NCBI taxonomy): domain Eukaryota; kingdom Viridiplantae; phylum Streptophyta; class Pinopsida; order Pinales; family Pinaceae; genus Pinus; species Pinus taeda. The sequence continues at coordinate 116,367 of APFE031656388.1, forward strand.
CGAGGAGGTTTTGATGAATGAATGGAACAAGATTTATTAATATTTGTGTTTAATATCTGCTACTGAAATGCACTTTTGTACTCTTAGTAGATGTTAAATTAAGAGGATATAAATCATTATTGCTGAAGCTCATGGGTAGAACTTGTTACCAATGGTACTTTTATCTCTTAACAATTTCTGCTTATGTGTTAAGGTGATATTTATGTTTAGTTATTTATATGTGAATGCCTGAATGTTTGAGTTATCATTTGGCACTTCTGTACGGTGATGGCTATTGTATTTATGCTTAATATATGAGTGACTTATTATGTGATATGATTTTCACAATTGTTTTGGCTAACTTTTTATACGAAATGGTTCATCTTCATTGAATTCTATTCTCATAGCAATTGAATGATCTTCATTACCAATTTCTATTAGAAATGATTTTAGATCACATAACTGAAATATTAAATCCCAGGTTAGTTTTAGAATTAGATATTTCTATTCATTAGAATACAATTGCATGTTATTAAATTAGATTTAGAATAAAAACATTTTACTTAGGAATTATTAGAAAGGAAATATCAATTCTCAACAAACACATACACAAATTGGGAAACTGGTCCCATTATCCCCAGTCGGACCCACCATCCCAAACGGAAAATGAACTGCTTTCAAGGTTTGGACCGGGTGGGTATCCCCCTTGTTGTAGACCCAATGTTTTGGGCTTCAACAGGACCATTGTCTCATATGGATATACCTATGATGAGTGAGTAGAGACAACCTCCTAGAAGGATAGGCTTCCTTTCTCCCTGTTGTCTTTTTTTATCTAATTAGTTTGATGAAAAAATATTCCCTGTTTCCTTTTTTCCTTCTTGGTTTTTTAGTTATTTCCTTAACATGTAAAGATAAAGGATGTCGGAAAGAATTATATTTTTCTTAATGTAGGAGTTTGAGGAGCACTAGCAATCTTCACTTTTGCAATCAGGTATTGTGTCTCAAAATATCGGAGATACTTCTACTGAGACATCGTCCTTGCCGCAAAGTAGTCAAGTTGCATTAGGGCATTGACCTGTAATGGGTTGGCCTCCTCACCTAACACATCAAAATGATAGCCCAACTTCACAATCAAGGCTAAGAACACTTCAAAATTCTATTCCTTGCCACAACAATTCAAGTTATGGCTTGTCATCTTCATTCAATCTAACTCATTCTGCTGGTCACCCTGCAACTTAAGTGAATGAATCTAGGTCATCAGGTATAAAAATGCCAATAGAAATGGTACCAAAATATCAGGCCGATGTGGGTTCTTCCTGATCCAAGTGGCTCCACGGACACACACAGGACAAAGAGGGCTTATGGAAGCTCAAAAATCAAAGTGATTAGAATGATTTTGAACTAGGACTAGAGCGTAGATCTCATTGTCCTGATCGCGGTGGTGTGAATGGTTCATCAAACCGAGTTTGTATGCGAAAGTTAGGAGTATTCAAAATTTAGGTTGACTTTCATGACTGGGAAGGCTTAAGGAGACCACAATTTGGACAAAACACGACCACTAGATTCCGCCCAACTTGGGCCAAATTCTGGGAAAATTTGTGGTCTAGTTAGTTTGTCTCCTTTGGTCCTTTTTCAAATTTTAAAAAATAACTATTTTTAATTCCACCACCACTGCCACCACCAAACTCATTCATAATTTTTTTTTTTTTAAGGAAAATCAAAATCAATGTGGGTTGGAACCACCACTCCACCCTCATCCAACAATGTTTAAATATATATATATAATATATATATAATAATAATATATATAAATATATATATATATAATATATAATATATATATATATAAATATATAAGAGATATATATATATAGGGGTGGGCATGGGCACCTTCGGTGGCCCGACCCACACCCCTAACCAGTGTTGTGTATGGAGTGTGAGATTGACGGGAATCGAACCTCCCCAAGCCACAGGGCCGCCCCACAAGGCGGCCTCATGTAATGTGCCACCACCAAAACGGTACCATTGTACCAACCACAATGAAATGTGCTCCTCATTAGTATGCCCAAACAAAATACAAGGGGTTTACGAGAGTTATGGGGTGGGCTACCCAATGCAGACTCGACCCCAAAAATATTAATACAGTTTCAAACAATAAAAAAAATGGAGTGTTAATATGGAGGGGCCGAGGTTTGACCACCTGACCTCCTCCTCATAATTCGACACTCATACCAATCTGCCAAAACAGATTTCTTTGATTACTTCGCTAAAATTTTTATATTAACCTTCATTTTCATAGTGTGCCCAGGAGGCAGGATGGAGGAACCAAGAATGGGCACGGAATTCAAGACAATATTCTTTTAATTAGTTTTTAATGTAGGTGGAACCATGACTAAGCAAAATTTCCAGTAGGGTGAAATTTTTGTAGTGTCCAAATTGGACAAATTTTATGTCGATCCTACACCCCTCGGTGACACGAACACAATGGCACAGTCAGCTTCCTGATCTAAGTATCAGATTTGCAGAGGACCCAGAGGAGGGAATCTTTATGGAATCTAGGGGGAATCTAAAAGATTCCTTAAGACCCAGAATTCCACTTTCTCAGAATTCATAAATTTGACAGTCGATTTTGCACTATTCGACGCTACAAATCTGATGGTGTGTTGAGATTTTCCATTTTCTCATTCTATTTTTTGGCCACTTTTCTAAGTGGAGGGTAGGTGTCAACATTCATGTGTGCGGTCATTTCCATGAGATTTGACACTGTGGGATTCGACGTGCGACCAACTTCAACAGTTTGACATCCTCTTCTTTAGATGGCCGTTAGATGTGAGGTATATGCAGTGTGTTCATGTACTTATTTTTCTATGCATCATGTTGCACAAATCCTTGTTTGATGCTTGATGTGGGATCTTGTTCCTTACTTGTTTTCATGATTCCTGCTTGATGTGATGCAAATCATCTGTGTGATGTACTTGTTGTCATCATTGATCATGCTTTATTTGAGATCCCTTTTTTGTATGTTGTTTGGATACTAATGTTGTTGTCGTGTATGATTGCACTAAAATCCCTTTTATGCCATTTTGGCGGGATGTTCATCATCATCATGCATGGGTGTATGTCATACTTATAGGAGTCCATTTTGACTGAGAGTTCCTGTAGTAGAATATCTCTTGGAGCCACTCTTGCATGAGGGAATTTTCCTTGTATGATAGTGACATCACCTTTTATCTACATCATCACTATTGACAACACCTAATGCAACAACCTACACCATCTTGACATCAGGGCCTAGAGATGTAGTCCCTCCTGGATGAACTCCGTTAATGGATTATGTTTTAATGTGCTAATGATTGTCATGTTACTCTTCTTTACAGCATGCATATGTATTCATTAATGTTCTTTTAAAAATTCAATTTAACACATTACAAAAGTAAAAGGTCTTGGAAGGGTCCTTTGTCACACCTAGACCTGGATCAAGTGGTATCGTAGCGGTCTTTGCATGGATTCAAATTGCAAGTGTGAACAATGGAATGTGCAGCGATAGAGGATGAAAAAGTAATGTACGAGACCATGCTCAAAATTTTCAAAAGAGTGGAAATAATGTATGAAACTATATAGAAAGAGACAGAGGAAAAGGAGCGATTGCAGCTACAGTTGCAAGCCACAGAAGAGGCCCTAGAAGAACTGAAGCACCACAAACAAAATCTTCAAACAGAGAGCGTTGAATTGAAGACACTTCTACATGAAGAGAAAGAGGAGAAACATAGTTTTCTATGATAGTTGCAAGCAAAGGACTAGGCCTTGGAAAAGCTATAGCGTGACCCATGTGAGGTAAAATCTAACTCTCCGAATTCATGTATGTGTCCTGATGATGATTTCACTATTTTTGAAAATCATACCAAAGGAATTGGCTCCAAACTGCTGAAGAAAATGGGGTATGAAGGGAGAGGCTTGGGCGTTAAAGGCAAAGGCATTGTCAACCCCATTAAAGTGGAGGAATTACCCCGTCAGATAGGACTTGGGTATGTAAGAAAGGAAGTTGGGGAATGCGCTGAGACAACTAAAAAACCACCTACAATAGATGATGAGAAGCCCTCATTAGTTCTTTCCAAATTGACATAGGAGGTAAAAGATGTTGATTTGTTTTTGGTTTCATTGTCACATAGTATGATTTCCATTGGAGATGTGGAGATCCCAATTACAGGGACAAACATGAGGCTCCTTACTAGGACGAGGCACAAGGAGGAAAAGGAAATTGGTGTTAATAACCAAGGCATAACTCAACCTTTGAAGGTTGTGCATAAACATCAATTTGCAGACTTGAGATACACCAAGGAAGAATGCTCAAAGGTGTCATATGCTTCTGAGACATCGTTGAAATCGTCGAGGGAAGAGAATGATGGGAACACATCCCCATTATCCCATGGTACTTTCCATTGCAGAGAAAGAGCCGAGGAAAGCTCTCATTGCCGTACTTACACTAGAGATAGCAAGGAAAGGTATAACCAGTCTCGACATTCGAATTTCCATTTTGATTACAATCATGTTGTTAATGATGAACGTAAAACATGGAATTGAAAAACATGTACCTTTTGTGGATTAAATAAGCATACATTTACTAAGTGTTGGAAAAGAATGGCAACACACAAAAGGATGAGGCATGAAAGACCCTCTCAATAGTAGGTAACAAAACATGTTAAGCAGATCTGTAGGAAGAAAACCTATTGCAGTTACCGTGACAGAAGTGCCCATCAAAGAGCCACAAGTTGGAGGCTCCATCCAGAGCAATGCCTTAAAGACAAAGTGTCGGTGCATGAACTAGGTGAAACAATTGTTCGACAAGAAAAACCACCACATGGGGATGACCCATTCACATTGAAAAGTGAAAAATGGTTTCTAGATATGTTATCTTGTCATGGTCATGCTTTTTGTAAATAATTTGTTTCATTTTAAAATGTAAAAATAATGATGTGTTTTCTATCACTTGTTCAACAAAAACGATGTCTAGTATTATTTTGAGTTGCATTTTGAACTGTGAAAGTGATGTCGTGTTTCCAAAACTTGTCAAAGAAACAAAATGGTGTTTGGCCTTAATGTTGTAAATCACGTGTTGCAGTGATTATGTGTTTTCCATCACTTTTTGAAGCAACAATGATATGTTAGCCTTGTTTTCGTAGTTGGGGTATTTTGTCCATCTTGATGTAAACTTGACCACCAAATACGTGTTATAAACTCGTGGCAAGTGTGGGACGCTTGGGTCATTAGTTGGTCATGAAATTCAAGCAAGTAATTTGAAAAATAGTGTACTAGAGGTTGCAGGTGTCAGCTCATCGCTTAAGGCTTCGAAAAACAAAGGTGAAAGGGATGGAAGCGAGACTTTTCAGGACGCTTGTGATGCAGACAAGGTACACAAAAGTTGTAGATTATTTTTCATGCTTTGGAGGACCAAAAGCTCCTCAGTGGGGAGGATTGATCCAGGTGGCTCTAGGGACACACATAGGACAAAGAGGGGTTATGGAAGCTCAAAAATCAAAGCGATCAGAATGATTTTGAACTAGGAGTAGAGCGTAGATCTTGTTGTCCTAATCACGGTGGTGTGAACGGTTCTTCAAACCGAGTCTGTATGTGAAAGTTATGAGAAATCAAATTTCAGGTTGACTTTGATGTCCAGGCAGGCTTAAGGAGGCCACAATTTGGAAAAAAACCAACCACTAGATTCTGGCCAACTTGGGCCAGATTCTAGTCGAATTTGTGGCCTGGTTAATTTTTCTCCTTCAATCCTTTTTCAAATTCTTAAAAATGACTAATTTTATTTAAAAAACAAATATTAGGGGTGGTGGGCAACCACCTCTGCCACCTACCAAACTCGTTACACACACACACACACACACACACACACACACACACACACATATATATATATAGTGTGAGCTATATGTAGTGTGTTATTGTACTTCTTTTTCTATGGATCGTGCTGCACAGATCCCTGTTTGATGCTTGATGTGGGATTTTGTTTCTTACACGTTTTCATGATTCTTGCTTGACATGATGCAGAATCATCTATGTGATGTACTTCTTGTCATGATTTGTTATGCTTTATTTGAGATCCCTTTGTTGTATTTTGATAGGATACCCATGTTGTCATCATGTATGATTGCACTGAAATCCATTTCATGCCATGTTGGCGGGGTGTTCATCATCATCATGCATGGGTTTATGTCATACTGATAGGAGTCCTTTTTGACTAAGAGTTCCTGTAGTGGAACATCTCTTGGAGCCACTCTTGCATGAGGGCATTTTGCTTATATGATAGTGACATCACCTCTTATGTACATCATCACTATTGACAACACCTAATGTAGCAACCTACACCATCTTGACATCGGGTCCCGGAGACATAGTCCCTCTTGAACGAACTCCGTTATCAATGGCTTATGTTTTCATGTGCTAATGATTGTCATGCTCCTCTTCTTTACAACATGCAGATGTATTCATTAATGTTCTTTTAAAAATGAAATTTAACACATCACAAAAGTAAAAGGTGTTGGAAGGGTCCTTTGTCACACACGGATCTGGATCACTTCCCTTGGCTCTGGTCCCACGAGCTTTTGAATTCCTGTCACCTGTGACACCATCGTCGAGAAACATTCCTTTCTCATAGAGGAAATGTTGAGGAGGTAAATCCCCTCTGCAGACAAAGGCGATCCCTACTAGCCCAGACCCGGTCTAGCAATAATCATACAACGCTACAGCGCAAGTTCCTAATTGGAAATTAACAGACCAGTGATGAAGGCCTACCTGGATTCCAATGCTAGTGCTTGTAGAAGAGGTGATGCTCCCGTTCCTTTGCTCCGGCAGATCACAATCCCCACGATCTCCATGAATGGATACCTGCACATACAAGGAACGACACAAACACAAGCATAAAATCCCGCATATGCAACTATATATCAGTCAGAAATGATATAACTCATCATCATCACAAATAACAATAAGAGTGGAACCATAACCAATAGTCGTGCATTAATAATAATCAAAGAAGAATACAACCATAGTTATGACGCTAGATTCTTCTTTGGCTGGGTAGTCAGTAGCACATGTCTTGCAAAGCTTGTTGGGGATAGGAATAAGCCTCTCTCTCTTCGGTTATTGGGCAAGAATCTCCTTACTTGGATTTGGCCTTATGGGAATGAAGAAGGCTCTTGCAGCATGAAGCTCTTGTAACTTGACAATTCTCAATCTCTGGAACTAGCTTGCCAAGGAAAATGGACAAGCTTTTATAGATGGAGGAAGGGGAGTTGGGATCATAACCAATAATCATGGGATTGGCCATATCATCAAGGAAGCTTCCATGAGAGGTGGCAAACCACTTCCTCTCTATGGAAATCTATAGCCAAACCACCCAACTCAAGATAGATAGCAGTCCAGGAATTTGTTAGGACGAAACTTCCGCTGTTTATTTTAAAAAACACCTCTTAATATGGTTGGTGCGGGTGAAACTTTATGACAGAGTGCCAATTGGCACGCCCTCTTTGGAGGATTTTCCCCCTTGGCACGAGGGCTGAACTATGGAACCGCGCCAATGGAAAAAGAGTTATTTTTAGGGTTTTTCAGTAGGAGATTTCTTCAGGGCAAACAAATCTCATGTTCAGAGGAATGCAATGCAAGTGTTTTTAGGCCATGTCACTTCTCATAGGTCCCAGAATGAGTCCTCCAAGATACAGGATAGGGGTAACAGGGACAGTGATAAATTTTTGTGTAACAGATTCCCCCTAAAGCATGAGGCCTGAGAGAGAGAGAGGGGTGAAATGCTTTACGAGAACATGTCCAACCAAAAACACTGCCGTCGGAAAACCTGCGTGGAGAAGTACAACCGATATCTAAGCAACCATCCATAGCAAAGTACATAAAAATCCAGATCCAAGGTATGGGCACAGCCATCCAGTGACGATCGATAAATAGACTCAGGCATGGTCACAACCATCAAGTGAATGAGTCATGTAACAATCATAGCAATCCACAAAATTGCAGCCTGGATCTCAACAGACAAAATCTAGGGTCTTGCACTCTATCTCGATCTGAACAAAGTACAAGTTCAAATATGTGAATATATGAGCCGAAGTCGAACATGCAGGAACATCATCTGATTACCAGCCAATGGTGAAAATTGTTAACAGACGTGAGAGGTACCACCAATAATGACAATGGCCCTCAAGGTACTACAGGTACAATCTACGACGTGTGAATCAGTGAGCTGGCGTCGAACACCCGTAGAATCATCCGATTGGAGGCCAATGATGAAAACCTCACGGCGAATGTGAAGAACCTGCCATTGAGGCATGCAGGCTCCAAGGCACCAGAAGGGAGTCTCTAGATCAGCTTCCTAGATAATGAGCTGAAGTCGATAGGAAGTGACCTTGACCGAAGGTGGGCCATAGTGTTTCCCACATCTTTGACGCGAGATATAGGAAGATAATGTTTTTGTGAATCAGGATCATATGAGTTATCATAGGGAGGTTGATATTTTGCAGAGGTCAACTTCTCTTGAACATATCGGTGGCACGATAATGGACTTGGCAGTATTTGACATCAATCGATCAAAGGTCATGGTGACAAGGTAAAGAGCAGATGAGAGGTCAAACAAGATCACCCAAACCCATAGAGGCAAGTGGAACATGAGATGAGATTTCCCCACCCTGACACGAATGCAGAAAAGTGCCATGTTCAAGAGCAACATACTGCCAACACGACAATGACTCTGGTTCCATTTTCCCCACCATTTCTGGTGAGTACCCCAATTATTTTTATTAACAAGCTTGAAGGGGATAGCATATGCTTGTAACATAAGTTCGCCCTTCGGGCGAATCCATCCTAGTACATTTAACAAGCCCTAGGAAGGAGAAACTCGAGTAACGTCGTTTCGACTGAATCCAATGTCATTCGGTTTTAACGAGTCTGACAAAGGGAGAACTCGATGTCTTTTCATGTTTAGAGAGTTTGAAAAGACAGCAGAAAAGAAAACTCTAGGGGGGTCCTTTTCCGTAAAGTTGTGTCTCTCGAGCCTGAAAAAGTATAAAACAATACTCGAAAGAACCGCCCGACCATTACGATCGAGGAGTACTTTTCATGATTAGTGACTTCAACCTAAAAAGGTAAAAAAGCAACTGAAATCACGTCGTTTTGTAACCATTAACGAGCCTGAAACGACAAGGGCCCGAAAATCTTTTCATCTTTACATAGTCAGAAAAGAGCTTAAAGGCGACCACCTCTTATTTACGTTTAACAAGTCAAGAGGAATAACTCGGCAATCTTTTCATCTTTAAATGGTTAGAAAAGAGCTGAAAGCAGACCTTCATTTTTATTCTCTTTAACGAGTCAAAAAGGGAAAAAATACTCGGAAATCTTTTCATATTTTACGAGTCAGAAAAGAGCTTAAAGGTGACTCATCCTAGAGGAACGAGTGGTATAAAGGGTAGCAACTGGTTCTGGCAATGGTGGAACTGTTCAAAACATGTAATGGTCAAGAGGATGGCTAATAAAACCACTCATTGTTGCGGTTCCTCAGGAAAGGAAAAAACAACCAAATGAAAGCATATGATCGGCCAAAGAGATAGTGGCAATGGAATGAAACAACCAAGGCTCATATAGCATAATTGAGTGGATAGAAATGGAAATCGGGTATGGGTTCATTTTTACACAGGCTTGAACCATGGAGAACTTTGCTTGGATTTAGTTTCATGTTTACACAAGCTTGAAACGAAAAACTATGCTTGTTATAAGTTCGCATGCCCCCAGCATAATGACACAAAATGAGGTACATGTCCCCCAAGCTTCATTGCATTCAACAAAGTGGATGGAATGAAGGTTCACTTTCGAGATCTTGGAAAGAATTCACTTGTATTTTATGAGATCTTAATCAAACGACTCGAGTTGGAAAGGAAGTTGTTTCATTTTTTAATGAGGTTGACAAAGTAAAAGAACTATCCTCATAACCCTTGTTTCATTTTTAACGAGATTGTCACAAGATCAGGAACTATGCTCGACTAGAACCAGGTCAACTTTTTAAGGAGCTCGACATAGAGAAGTGAACTATGCTCCGAACAGACCCAGTTTCATTTTTTAAGGAGCTTGACATAGGAAAGCGAACTATGCTTTGAACGAACTTCATCATAATGAACGGGAAGTCGTTACTTCCAAGAGTGACACTCCCGGTGGAAGGATAACATCTTGGAAGTCAGGACCCAATGCCCCCAAGACACTATGCACGATGGAAGCATCACTGGATACAGGCACGGGATAAGTAGCCATGTAGTTGACCTGTAGTGGGGTAGATACAACTAGTGGATGAAAACTAGGAGAGGATGACAACTGTGCAGGAGGCACCGGGGGAGTAAAGAACGATAATTGATCTATATTCATGATTCTTCCGTCGTGTGGAAAGAAAACCACACGGAAAAGTGAAGAGACAAGGGCCCCCATGGAATAAACATAGTCACGACCAAGGAGAAGACTGAAATCTAAAGCAACTTGGGTAACCAGTACATCTATATAGACGGTTTTGCCTCCCAAAGTAATAGGGAACTTTGGAAGGATCCCTAATGGTTGACTGGTTCCTTTGTCAAACACTAACAGATTCTGTGCGACCAGCACAAGTTGTGGGGAGCCCAAATCTTGCTAAGTAGTGGAAGGCATAAGACTGACAGATGCATCCTCATCCAAGACAATGCCAGGTACTGCCTTATCAGAGGCATGTACTGTAATCTAGAAAGGCACATGGGATGGAAGGCGGAAAGCAGTTAGGTGACTCCAGTCGAAGGAAACGACTGAACTACTTGGTGGGGGAATCATATGATTGCCCCCCTGCTCTAAAGGAACCGAAGAAGGACTCTCTGGATCAGCTGGGATAGGAGGGTCGTTTTCGGACTCAGGAGAATCTAACGAGACGAGAAGAACATGAGCATGACACTCTTCCAAAATAGAGTGATCGACAGGTGGTGAAATCGAGTCGACAGTCTTTCTGACCAATGGTTGGTCTGGAATAGGCTTAGCACAACTAGGTTCAGAAAGAGGAGGATGGACAAGAGAAGAATCTAAGTCAATCTCGTTGTCGATAGGGAGAGGGTATGAAGAGAGCCTCTGATAACCAACGGGAAGTTGGGGTGAGGAATCTGTAACACTTTCCAAGACAGTGGAAACTTTATCCATGAGTGGAAAAAGGTGAAGGGGATGGTTGCCTTCACATAGTCTATAGGGGATTCGAATCTTCCGTTTCTTCTGAATGTTGTCAGTTGATAGGGTAGCATCACCTTGAGCTTTAGAGGACAATGAGGGGCAAACTAGATTGTGAGACCATGCTTCTAAGGCCCTAGGAATGCCAGGACAATCACGAATAAGATGTTCTCCCTTGCACACACAATTTACAAGGAGGAGCAGAAGGAGTTCCGACCTGATCTGTTCTTGGAGCAGTAGGTGGACAGGTGGCCTCGCGTTTGTGAGACTTCTTCTTCTTCTTCTTCTTAGCCACCTGGTTACTTGAATCCAGACTTTCACCAGGTGAAGTAGAAGATGAGGACGTAGAAACAGGCGAAGAAGGGGAGAGGTCCACCTTGGAATCAACATGATGTTGTTTGGGTGGAGGAACTAATTGACCAGTAGTTGAGACATTAGGGACCATAGAGGTTGAGAACAACCAAACAGGCAACCCAATAGTTAACCTAGGAAGGGACAACATTGCCATGTAAGGAGCACCAATATTCCCAAAAGGAGGAAAATGACCAGGATTCCCGTTAGAGGGGATTCCTAGGTTGGTGGACTTTAGAAAAGTTGCCATCAAAAACTAAAAATCGCACATGGGGCTGAAAAAGAGTCAAGGCACACAATCAAATGGCCAACAAACAGAATCTAATAGGGTGTGTGATTGCGGGTGATTTATTTTTTACCACATTGAAATTAAGAAACTTCACCATTTCATGTTTTAAGAGTCAAGAAACGAATAAAAGGTGACTCTATCACTTTCAAATTTGAAACAAGCGTGAAAGGACAAGCACTTGGTGATCCTTTCAAATTTAGGGAGTCAGAAAAGATCAAATGACTGCTCAGGGGTACTAGGCAAAGAGGGTGTATCAAATGACTGTGAACTGCAATATACACCTTGGTTTTAGAAATGAAAGAGAAATCAACTGAGGACTTTCTGTACGTGCAGGCAATCTCCCTGAATGTTGTGTTCAGTGTATCATGGGTATAGGGTGGCAGACTCGGCTTCCTATGGATAAAGGATGATAACCTAGTGGGGTCTCCCCATATACTCGACGGTACGTGGGAGCACAATTCTGTACTAGACCACTATTGAGTCACAGAAGGAGGAATGACCCAACCTTGAGTGGAAACAAAAGTGACTAGGTTTAACGACGCCGAAGCACGTCTCTAGCCTAGACCTCTAAATACGTTTTGTTAAATTCCAATGCTGCCTTAGTGTAAATTGAGTATATTTTAACGTTTATCTTCAATTACGTTTTAGTTTTCAGGCCCTAGTGAATGTAGTATCTCAAAATCTTCTAAATGCAAGCTATATGCCACAGCATATCATTTTATTCGATGAACGCTAACTATAAGAGAGTTGAGAGCTTTCACACAAACAAAATGATTAAAAAATAACCAATGATATCTCTCATGCAGCTAATGTAAATCAAAAATATTTTCTTCAAAGTCACTAATCACTAATAACAACGAAAAGCTCTAATTCAAATTAACTAATGAAAAGCAAAAGAGATTTTTTTTATTTTTCAATGTTAAGGGCAAAGTGCACTAAATAAACTGAAAAACTAATGAAAGGATAGCAATTTGAGAAATGATGATAAGAGAGCAAAACAAGCAAATTTCACTCAATGCAAGCACAATCAGATCTCTAAATTGATAAAGCAGTCCTTCAAAACCAAGAAAAATTCCAAAGACACAAATGAGCTGTGTAATCTAGGCCCAAACCGAAACAACGCGAAATTCAAGTGAAAAAGAGATAAGTCACTCAAACAACGCAATGAAATGATTAACAACCACTAAACGAATGCAGGGGAGCAATCAAAAAGTTGAATGAACCAATAAAATACCAAAAAATCCTAAGGATGGCTCGACACACAAAGCCACTAGATGCCCTAGGGCTAAAAATGTGGAATCGATGGAAAATTGAAAACAACCAAAGGATGAAGGTTAAAACTAGTCAAACAAGACTCCAACACACTCAAGCAGTCGAGAATATGTAACCAAGAACAAAGACCAGGCTTAGAAGGCTTAAAATCAGGCAAATCTTAGCAGTCCCCAGGACTGGCGCAACTGTTAGGCTGAAACTAGCGCCTTTTAGGGATTGGCGCAAGTGATATATTGACAACTAGCGCCAATTGGTGTGACTGTGATGCGAAAAAATGTGCCAGTTAAGTTTTTTGTGCCAAAATGAAAAATAAGAAATCCAAAACCAGACCAATGATAACCAGGCAAACCAAGAAGCAAAAACAGCAAAAGAACCCAACCCAAAAGGTTGACCAAGCAAGCAAAAATCAAGAAACAACTGAAAAGGCGAGATAAGCTCCCCAACGGAGTCACCAAATTGTTGAGAGGTAAATTCTTTCTGTGGACAGAGGTGATCCCTACTAGCCCAGATCGGGTCTAGCAACAATCGTCAAACGCTACAGAGCAAGTTCCTAATTGCAAATAAACACCAACAATGAAGGCCTACCTGGATTCCAACGCCATTGTTTGTAGGAGAGGTGGTGCTCTCGTTCCTCTGCTCCGGCAGATCACAATCCTCACGATCTCCATGAATGGACACCTTCACATACAAGAAACAATACAAATGCAAGCATAAAATCCAGTATACGCAACTATATGTCAGTCAGAAAAGACATAAATCATCATCATCATAAATAATAATAGGAGTGGAACCATAACTAATAGTCGTTCATTAATAATCAATCAAAGGAGAGTACAACCAATGTTCTGACGCCGGATTCTCCTTTGGCTGGTCATCAACAAAAAGTGTCTCACAAAGCTTGTTGAGAATAAGGACAAGCCTCTCTCTTTGGATCTTGGACAATAGTCTCCTTGCTTGGATTTGGCCTTAAGGGAATCAAGAAGGCTCTTGCAGCATGAAGCTCTTGGGAATTAGGGAATTCTGAAACTCTGGAACTCTGGAACTAGCTTGCAAAGGAAATGAGCAAGCTTTATAGATGGAGGAAGGGGAGTTGGGATCATAACCAATAATCATGGGATTGGCCATATCATCAAGGAAGCTTCCATGAGAGGTGGCAAACCACTTCCTCTCTATGGAAATCCATAGCCAAACCACCCAACTCAAGATAGATAGTAGTCCAGGAATTTGTTAGGACGAAACTTCCACCATTTATTTTAAAAAACACCTCTTAATATGGTTGGTGCGGGTGCGAATTTATGACAAAGTGCCAATCGGCGCGCCCTCTTTGGAGGATTTGCCCCCTTGGCGCGAGGGCTGAACTATGGAACCGTGCCAATGGAAAAAGAGTTATTTTTAGGGTTTTTCAGCAGGAAATGTCTTCAGGGCAAACAAATCTCATGTTCAGAGGAATGCAATGCAAGTGTTTTTAGGCCATGTCACTTCTCATAGGTCCCAGAATGAGTCCTCCAAGATACGGGACAGGGGTATCAGGGACGGTGACAAATTGCTGTGTAACACCCTGGCTTGATGCTTCAGTTGTAGGGGATGACTATTCTCCCCTCCCTCTTTTGGATATCTTTTCTTGTGCAAGTGGATTTTTCACATTTGATTTGGAAAATGTCTACTCTTCAGCCTCTTGGAGGGTGTTCTCTACCCATTCTAGATTATTTTTATATTGTTCTATCTCAGTCTTGGCTGTGTGATGATATGCTGTAATTTTTTTTTCCATCTTGAGCTTGGAAACTTTCCCATTGGGTCATAATACCAAGTGAAGCTCAGACCAAACTTCATCTCCTTTAGTAATATGTCTACTTCCTCTCCTGCTACCTTGGTGTTACAGATGAATGGACCAAATTGGGCTTTCAGCTTGAATTGCTATTTCTTCTTTGCAACCACAAAGTGCACTTCATCTGCATTTAACTTTTGCTTTATATGTTCCCGTGCAAAGATTCTAATAGGCATGTACTTGGGTACTTTGTAGGGTGGAAGCTCATAATCATAAACCCCGATCTCTATATAGTTTTGGTAGCAATACCAATCCCCTATTGTAGCTTGATCAACCAACTATAATATTTTGACTATCTCCTCACTAGTCCTTGGTACTGGAATGCTACTCATAAAACTGATAGCTAGATGAATAGATAGTTCTATGAACTGTTTATATGTAAATTATTCTTTCTCCTTCATCCCCATTGAAGTCTAGAATATCACTGATTGTTGATTTCCTTCCTCATCTAGCTTCTGTAAAGAAAATAAGAAATTATCTCCCTAAAAATTTATAAAAAGGTAAACAAGTATTGAAGCATACTTGAATACTTCTTCAATATTGAACATGACAAATTTATCATGTATTGATTCAGCTAGGAATTGACTAAAATCATAAATGACAGAGGGTTTAGAATCAACAAAAAAGATTGGAAAGAAACCAAGGATGGCTTCATTAACATTTTGATCAGTGTTGTAACAAAGAAAATAGGACAAAATAGAGGTGATTTGCTTCGTTCTATCAGGGAAAATGGATAAACCATAAGGGGTATTTCTTTTAGGCAGAGGACTATCTATAGCTAGAAAGAGTTCAAGGGTCTAGGATCTTTTAGTAAAGTCTAGTTTTTGATAGCCTTCTATCAGGTTTTCATGGGAAAAAGGATGGGTTGGCGTAGTAGCAGGGGCCTGCAACATTTTTTCAATGGAATCAAAATTGATTAAGCAAAGGATTTCACCTATGGGTGAAATAATTGCTCTCTGACTGGGATCATAAGATTCATGGCATTTCCTCACAAATTTAGGTGCTCTATGTATCTAAGGAAAAATATAATGAGGGAGTTGGGAGTCCTAGAGCCCTATCTCATCTATCTGGTTAATTAGTTGATCTTCCATCTAGCAATATATTTCATATAAATCAAATTGAGAAGAAGTCTCAATGATTTTACAATCTATGTCAACTAATGGGGTATGATGGAAGTCGACCTGTGGATGAATCAAAGGATTTGGGACTTCTGCAAGTTCTTTTCCCTTGGGAGGAATTTTGTTAAACAAATTGCAGACTGAAGATGATAGATATAGGCCTGAAATAGAGTGATTACAGTGAAAACATTATAACTGTAAAATGAGCAAGTGGGCCTAAATGTCAATTTCTTGAAAAAGAAAAACAATTGCTTAATGTTGAACAGTGGTCGAGTTGTGGCGAAGAAACCTCCAATGATCAGATTTGGTTACAGAAATGGACTGTGTAACCATTTTCATGAATTAATAGGGTTTATAATGGGAAAATTGGAGCAAGGGTGACAATGAACATTTGAATTTTCCATTAATAACCCAATGGGATTAATTAACAGGTCTTTGAATCATAAATTCATGGGAGCGACATTGAATGGATAATGGATAGGCACCAATTTATTGGACGGTAGGCATGAGGTGGAGCGTGACGTGGAGCAATCGTAAATGGTCACTTGATATACTGTGTTCAGGGGTAAGGTGAGGCGGTAAGTAGTTTTAGGATTTTAAGTCCTGAAACATTAAAAAGTATAGGAGGTTGTTTATGTCGGCAGTATTGGAAACTACCCATTTCGAACCCCCCCCCCCCCCCCCCACCAATAAAGTTCAGATGGTGAATGAGGGCCAAGTAGGGACGTGGGCCATTAGATCTTGGGAGCGCATGTGGGATGAAAGGTGAGGTGAGTGGGATTTAACACATAAGCAGAAGTGATGGTGGGGTCATGACTTTGAGGGTGGATATGATAGCTACGGGTTATGGCGATAAATGGATGGATGGAAATATTTATGAAACAACATTACAACTTTAAAAGTTTAGGTTAATTAAAACCCATCATCAAATGTATGTTTTTCAAATGCTACAGCTTAGGATAAAAACATTTGATGCTCCAATTACGTTTTACATGTCTACCTACCGCTTTTACTCCTAACATTTTCACTTATTTTTTAGAGTGCATTTAAGTTAGCAACTCAACATTTCCTTTTTATGCCTAATCTACCTCTATCCCTTATTTCCTCCATTGGCTTACTTTAAACTGTTGGGCCAATTTTATTTGCTACCTATTGCTACCTATTAACAAAAATTTAATACAAATCCTATCATGATTAAACTGTATAACTGGATTGTATAAACAAGTGTGGCATTTTAAACAAAATTCGCACAACTTTTATTTGTAGAAGCAAACTAGACTAAAGTATTGGCATTTAGACTTGCAACACTTTCAGAGTTTATTGCTTTTTTCTTTTCTTTCTAACCTAACATTTTATTTTTTCCTTCATTTTTTAGGGCATCTATTCTAACATTTTATTTGATATGGAAATATTTATCAAAATATTTCCTAACATTTTTTATTCAATATTCTTTTGTCCATATCCTAGCTTAACATTTTTTTGAAATATATTTTCATTTTTTGACTAATTGATTCTAACTTACCAAAACCAAAAAAAAGCTACAACAGGTGTATCAAGAAGAAAAAGGTATTAGTGTTGGTTGATTCGAGAAGTACCCATAATTTTATTCATTATAAGATAGCCAAGGAATTGAATTGCTTCCTATATCCATCACTAGAGTGTCAAATGATGGTTGCAAGTGGAGGAAGCATAAATTGCTTTGGAAAGTTCCATGATATCAAGCTATCCATGGGAGAATATGTATTGAATAGCCCAATTCTTTCCATTCCAATCGGTGGTGCTGCTATTGTATTAGGAGTCCAATGGCTACAACCCTTGGGTAGAATAGATTTTAATTTTCAATAACTTTTCATGAAATTTTCTTCTGAAGGAAGTTGAATTAAGGGGTATCACTGGGAAACCAGGAAAGATAATCAGCTCTAACGAATGAAAAAGCTTCTAAAGAAAGAACAATGAGGCATAATTTCACAATTATGTTCGCTAGAGGTTCCCACATCGAAATCATCTATTTCTTTAGATCTCCAAAAATTCTTGGACAATCATTCCAAGGTATTTGAGACTTCCAAAGGCCTCCCACCTATTCATGATCATGATCATTGTATTCATTTGATTCCAGGAAGTGTTTGTCCGAAAATCAGCCCTTATAGATATCCCTATGCCCAAAAGAGTGAAATTGAACATATGGTTGCATAAATGCCAAAGGCTGGTATAATTTAACCTAGTCAAAGTTCTTTCTCTGCTCCAGTAGTATTGGTTCACAAGAAGGATGGGTCATGGCACATGTGTTTGGAACAAGCTTACTATTAAATATAAATTTCCCATTCCTATCATTGATGAATTATTGGATGAATTTCATGGATCAATTTACTTCACCAAGTTGGATCTTCGTTTAGGATTTCATCAAATTAGAATGAAGATTGGAGACATTCCAAAAACAACATTTAGAACTCATGAGGGTCATTATGAATTTTTGGTCATGCCTTTTGGCCTTACCAATGCACCTTCTACATTTCAATGTTTGATGAATTCCATTTTCAAACCCTTCCATATAAAATTTGTGTTAGTATTTTTTGATGATATACTAATTTATAGCAAGTCTTTGAAGGATCATGTTCAACATGTTGACAGGGTGCTCAAAATATTGGAGGAGAAAAAATTATATGCAAAAAGCTCCAAATATTTCTTTGGAGTACAAGAGGTGGAATATCTGGGTCATATTGTATCTCATGAAGGTGTGAAGGTAGACCCTAGCAAAATTAAAGCCATTAAGCAATGTAAAATCCCCACATCCATAAAGCATGTGCGAGGATTTGGCAGGTTGACAGAGTATTATCACAAGTTTGTTAATAATTATGGGAGAATAACAACACCTCTAATAACATTATTGAAGAAAAATGCATTTTCATGGACTCCAAAAGCAACGAAGGCCTTTGAACATCTTAAAGAGGCAATGTGCCAAGCATTGGTCTTAGCTACGCCAGACTTCACAAAAACCTTAATTGTGGAATGTGATGCCTCAAGAAATTGAATTGGTGTTGTTTTAATGCAAAAATAAATACCCATTTCTTTGGAAAGTCATCAAATCAAAGGAAAGTATTTACACAAAGCTTTTTTTAGAAGGAAATACTGGAAATACTACATGCACTTAAGAAATGGAGACCCTACCTAATGGGAAGACACTTCAGGGTGAAAACGGATCATGATAGTCTTAAATACTTTTTAGAACAAAGATTATATTAAGAAGAGAAACATAAATGGGTCACAAAGATGTTGGGTTATGACTTTCAAATCATCTACAAAAAAGGGAAGAAAAATGTTGTGGCAGATGCACTCTCAAGAAAGGACGAGGATGTGGAAGCATTGCTTTGCGCCATTTTTATTACCCAGCCAGATTGGATAAATGAAGCAAGGGATGAATGAAAGAATGACGAAGAAGTGTGGGAACTCATTCAAAATTTACAACAAGATCCCAATACATCTAATACATTTAGTTGGAAAAATGATTCATTATGGTACAAATTCCCAACTCAAACAAAATATTCTTATGGAATTGCACACCTCTCCCTTAAGAGGGCACTCAGGATTTTTAAAAACTTACCACAAGGTTAAGAAGGAATTTTTTGGGATGGCATTAAATTGGATATTCAAAATTTTGTGGCAAAATGTTTGGTTTTCCAACAAAATAAAGTTGACAAAATTAAGACCCTGAGTCTATTACAACCTTTATCCATTCCAAGCCAATGTTGGGAGGAGGTTTCAATGTATTTTATCACAGGCTTACCCAAGTTCGAAGAAAAGAGTGTCATCATGGTGGTAGTTGAAAGACTTACCAACTATGCACACTTTTGTGCACTATCACATCCATTTAAAGCTAGTACAGTTTCTATTGCATTTATGGAAAAAATTCAAAAGCTACATGGAAAACCAAAGATTACTGTAAGTGATAGAGATCCCATTTTCATGGGAAATTTTTGGACATAATTATTTTCTTGCCTTGGTACTCAGTTAGCTCATAGCTCATCTTATCATCCTTAATCTGATGGGAAAAATGAGATAGCAAACAAATGTTTGGAAGGATATCTTCATTGCTTTATATCTGATAAATAGACACAATGGGTCAAATGGTTGCCTCCGGCTAAATGGTGGTATAACACTTCCTTCCATACTACAACAAAAATGACCCCATTTATGGCACTTTATGGATATCATCCACCATTCATCACATCATATTTAAGTCAAAATTCT
Organism: Pinus taeda; assembly: GCA_000404065.3. Lineage (NCBI taxonomy): Eukaryota > Viridiplantae > Streptophyta > Pinopsida > Pinales > Pinaceae > Pinus > Pinus taeda. Next base: position 136,678 of record APFE031656388.1, read on the forward strand.
AAGGTTCAAGAAGTGGAATATCACATCAAGCATCAACAACAAGTTCTCCAACTCTTAAAGGATAACCTCACTTTGGCGCAGAATAGAATGAAATAACAGGAAAATCAACATCACATTGAAATAAGTTTTGATGTAGGTGTTTGGCTATTTCTATGGATACAAACATATAAAGAAATGTCCCTCAAGCAAGCTAAGAAGGATAATAAATTATCACGAAAGTATTATGGTCAATACAAGGTGTTGCAAAAGATTGGTACTATGGCATACAAATTGGAGCTTCCTGCAGCTTCAAGAGTGCACCCAGTTTTCCATGTTTCATGCTTAAAGAAGGTTATAGGTGAAAAAATCCCAGTTCAAACAATACTTCCAGAAATTGACGAGGAAGGAAAAATCATATTGGAACCTAAAGTAGTCACAGAAACAAGAACTCGACAGCTACAAAATCAATCAATTTCAGAGTATCTCATCAAGTGGAAGAACTTACCCGCTGAAGATTCCACATGGGAGGGTGAGAATTTTATACAAAAGCATCCAAAACCACTCAAGTGTTGAGGAAAACACTTTTTTGAAGGAGAGGGGCATGTTAGGTCCCTATGATACTAGTGATTCTCCCATTACTATTGTCATTGTAGCCCTTATTGTTATTGTTGTGCCCCTATTGTCCCCATATTGTTATTATTGTGCACCATAAAAGCCACTATTTTTATTATTGTGCCCTTATATTATTATTGCTATGTCGGCTTTGATTATATTGTGACCCTTTAGACTCCTATATATAGAAAGGAGGTTTTTTCATTTTTATCATCCAAGAATTGTTCATTTTTGTAAAGTAAAGGACGTTGCCCCCTCGAAAAGGCTGATTTTTAAGGGGTTGATCTATCTATTCATCTATTTTGTGAGCTAGTTGCATAACAAAATGTCAAAATATTAAAAAGAGTTTTTTCTCAAGAAAAAACCAAATCATAATAACATTCTTCAAGTTTCTGCACAAGTGTCACAGATAGGGTCTTTTGATTGCATCTTTAAGGCCTATTTTTCGGACAGTGTATTTTCCTGTTTTAGTCATGATTTTGCATAACCGTTTCTGACGATCTAGGGAAGAATTTGAAGAAAAGGAGAGAGGATTTTATTCAAAAAACTATCATATACAAAAATGTATCTCATATGTTGCACATGTGCTACCATTTTTGAGTTACATGTGTCACTTAGTGGCCCATTTTAGTAGTTTTTGTTAATAGAATGATGAAATTTTTATATTTCAATTTGAAAATGTGGAAATGTATAGCTATTTTTGCACTCTGGAGGTTTCTAGTGTATAATAAAACTTGAATGGAGTATATATAACCAGCTTGCTTGATTTGAGTGAGAAGGTATAGTGCAACAACAATTTGAAATTTATGTTACACAGTTGTTATGTACCTGTTGCGCAACTGTTGTGCATGTGTTGCACACAGGGGAAATGGCATGTTTTAAAGGTGCCAAGTGTTGAAATGTTGTGGAACAATTAATTTTCTACTCATATCCCTACTTAGAACCCAACCACCAACTAGGTTATCCTCCAGCACACAAAAAGCATGCCAACATGGAACTGTTGTGCATCTACTATGTAACACAGTATAAGCTTCCTTTTCTATTCTCATCATCAGTCCGAGATTTTAATGTTAAGATAGGATCTTGTGAAATAAGTGTGTTATATAGATAGGTCAAATGGACATATATAAAATATTTTTTTATTCTTTTTCTCTTTGAAAGATAAGGATGTTTTATAAAATTGCTTTATCTATTTTTTTATCAGAAAACAATGGGTTGATGGATAGAAATATACATTGAACCTAGATATGAGATATCTTTATGAAATGTATTTAATACGGTAATGGAAAAGGAATAAGGGTTTAGTTGATTGATGGAATGATCCTTGTATATGTGATCCTTTTTTCAGAATAAAATATTTAGTGCAGAGTTTTGCCAACTACTGTCAGAGACTTCTATGGTGTTTAGTTTCAAGTTTGTGTTTTATTATGTTAATTTGATATCCACTTTTGAAATTTTTGTCTTGAATTCATCCTTAGATGCTCAGGATAATTGTGAATCTCATATATGATGGAATTATTCATTTCTTTTTCATGGTTCTTCTGAATATTTGGTCATTAGTTATATAGCATAATTCGTAATCATATGCTTTGTTGCATTTGACTGGATATGTTCATGTTTCCCTCATTCTTCACTATACTACAATTGATAATTAACTTGGAATATGTGCCTATCTTGACTATGTCATCTACATGGCTCATTCATGCCCTAATGTTCTATGATCTTGTACTTCAGTGGACCTCTCTCCCAACAATTTTCATTAAATCTTATGTAATCTACCTTATGAGCTTAATAACCAGTCTAAAATCCATATCATATCAGTCTTTGGCTGATAGTTGATCCAGTGAGAGAACCCTCTCCAAGGTTAAGGGGACTGGACCTTAACCTACAAGTGGCTTATGGTCACCTCTAGGATTTCTCTCCTCAACCTAGGGAAATTTACTGAGTGCTAACACCTTCCTTGAAAATTGTTCTGGTTTGGACAAACCCATTTTCATAACATTTTTCCAATATAGGGGCCCAACCATCTTGTCATTAATTTACCTTTGAAATACTTGAATCTTAAATCATACAAAAGGGCCCAATCACCCTCTTGGAAGGATCTCATATTGATGTGTTTTTCATTCCAAACCTTCATTTATAGTTCGACTACCTTAGTTTCCATGAGAGCCTGCAATATGAGCTCATCCAATCCATTGAGCTGGAGAAACCTTTCCTATTATGTTGGATTATGGTCTAATTCTAACTGAGCTACCACCCTTAGGGTATTATATTCAAACTCAATGGACAACAGGGCATTATATCCATAAACTAATTCAAATTGGGTAAATCTAGTGGTGGTATTCCAAGTGGTATTGTAGGCCCAAGTGGATTCTATAAGTCAATATGTCCAATATTTTCTACTACTGCTAACAACCTCGGTCAAAATGTTCTCCAAGGCCCTATTTGTGACCTCCACTTTCCCATTTTCCTAAGGGTAATAGGAAGTGGATTTCATGTGTTTGATGTGGTGTTGCTCCATGATTCCTTCAATCAGATTTGATGTGAGTTGTGTCCCTTGATCAATTAACAACTCCATCAGAAAGCCACACATGTAAAATATGTTTCCTTCAATAATTCAGCCATTTTTGGCTTAGTTGTTTCCTTCACTACCTTTTCTTTATCCCATTTAGTGAAGTAATCAGTGCACACAATGATGTACTTCTTCTGTCCTGATGGATCAATGGGCCTAATGAAGTCCATGCCCCACTTCTCAAATGACTCTAGAGTCACTTGAGGTTGCATGGGTATCTCATCCTTAGGTTTAGGATTGTGTATCCTCTGCCATTGATCACACCTGGTGGTGTACCTTCTTGCATATTGATGTAGAGTAGGCGACACTCTTTCTAGCAATATTTCTCTTCTCATTGGAGGATAGATTAAGAGGGAAACTCCTAGCAACCAATTAATTTTCTATATTATCAAACCAAGGAGATAGAATTGAGATGACAAAGTGGTGTTAATTTGGAAGTTGATCATCCACCATCTCCTCATTTCCTGTAGGAAACGTTAGTCTTGACAAAAAAATTTCAACCACATTCTCTTTCCATGGTTGGTTAACAATTGATAAATCAAATTGTTGCAATAGTAACAACCATCTAATGATTTTGGCATTAACATTGAGTTCATTCACTAAATACATAATGGATGCATAATCAATGTGAACAAAAGTTTGATATCTAGTGATATAGTTCCTAAAATTATTCAAAGAGTGCGACATAACCAGGAGTTATTTTTAATGATTGTATAGTTAATTTCAACCTTAGAAAGGTTCTTACTGTTGCAATATATAACATAGGACAACTTGTTTTCCACTTCTCCTAAAGTTTCTCCTATAGCTTTATCTAATGCATTTGTGTGGGTATGGAAAGTAAATGCACAATTGGGCCCCCTAAGGATGGGTGTCGTGGTCAAATTTTCCTTCAGTACTTCGAAGGCCACTTGACATTTACCTGTCCAATAGAAACCCAATTCTTTAGCTAGTAATCCAAACAAAGGTGAAGCCAATTTACTAAATTCCTTAATGAAACTTTTATAATACCCGACAAATCCAAGGAAGCTTCTGACATCCCTTTGTTTTTCATGGGTAGGGACCCTTTTAATGATAATAACTTTGTTGGGGTCAACCTGTATCCCTTCCTTAGATATGGAATGAGAAAAGATAGTCCCTGCATTCATAAAAAAATCACATTTCATAGGACTTAAGATTCATCTCAATGCATTTATTTAATATTTTAAATAGATTAGAAAGAGCTTCCTGGAAGTCACATCTATAAGGAGTAAAGTCATCCATGTATATCTCAATAGTGTCATAACCAAGGTCAACAAAGATACTCAAAACTACCCTCTGGAAGGTAGCAGGAGCATTACATAAAACAAATGGAATGAATCTATAGGGAAAGGTACCCCAAGGACATTTGGATTTGGTGTTGTTTTGGTCCTTAGGGTTGATCTATATTTGGTTGTACCCACTAAATCCATCTAGGAGGGAAAATAATCTCTTCCTTGCAAGGCCATCTAGGACTTGGTCAATGAAAGGCAAAGGGAAATGGTCCTTCTTTGTATCCTTGTTAAGCTCTCTAAATTAAACACAAATCCTCCCCTTCCCATTCTTCTTAGGGACTATGAGAAGAGGGGACACCCACTCATTGTCTGAGATGGGCTATATGAACTTGCATCCAACAATTTTTTGCATTTATTCTTTTACAATATCCTTAAGGGTGGGATTCATCCTCCTATGGGGTTGGTACATAGGTTTGCATCCTTCCTTGATGTAAATATATGATGAGTACAAATTGAGGCATGCACACATTTCATTTCCTTAGAGTCCTAAGAAAAATAATTAAGGTGTTGCCTCAACACAATGCATAATTTCTTTTCTTGCTCGATTGAGGGAGGGCTTGACTTTTAGAGTTTTGGATGGGCTATGTTCCAAAGTCTTGCCATGATATAGATCAGGGTCAACAGAGCACAACTCAGTCCATGGATACCCCTCAGATTGCTCCAAATATTCTTCCACCATTTCATCAATTGGCATGAAATGGGAGGTTGATTCTATAAGATATGGTCAATAAGGTAATCTTCATCAAGTTTCCTACCTCCCATAGTGGTGTCTAGAGTAAAAACTAGGTAGTGGGGTGTCTGATAAAAGTATTTTTATTCCTCATCCTCTAGCCATGAGGGCAAGTCATAGAAGGTTGAGCAGGGGGATACAGTATGAGCTAGTTTGAGAGATGCCCCTTCTTGATGGTCATGTTCCCAACCTTGCAACTAATGTAGGCATCCGCAATGGCCAAACAAGGTCTTTCTAGGATAAAAGGGTAACCATTAAACTTCAATTTGGTTTGGAGGTCAAGGAAATATATTGGATACTCTCGAGATTCGATGGATATCATCACATCCTTAATAACCAATTCAAGAGATACTATGGACCTGTCTACAAACTACAGTACTGTGGCTGTTTTTCTCAAAGCTCCTTGGAGGTTGAGCTTGAGCATGGTTTCTTTGGTCATAACATTGATTGCAACAAAAAAATAAATCAAGGTATTGGGGATCATAATGCTATCAATGTGCACATCCACTACTAGGCTACCAGAATCCAAGTACTTTGGGGAGATCACCCTCCCAAGCATTAGATCAGACAATTGTCCAATAAATTAATATTTAGTGAATATCTTATTCTTCTCCCAAGCCTCTTGAATAATTATTCTCTAATAAGCTTGTTATAGATGGGGACATCCTTGATGGCCTAGAGAAGGGGTATTTTGACACACAAATTATTCATTTATACTATAATTTTAGCCTCTTTTGGAGTGTGTTGTTTAGGTTGGAACAACCTTTCATGATAGGGAGGTGCATTGGCTTGAGGGGTACTATCTTCCTTCTCTTCTTCAATTTCTTCAAGTGGAGAAGGTAGGTGAGAATTTGGAAGAACCTTCCCATACCAAAGGTTGATCTCTTGAATTTCCACAACATAAGTAGGATATGATATCTCCCAACTATAAACTTGTTTTTCTTGCTTATTGTTCAAGTTTAGATTGGGTTGGGTTGGCATTTGAATTTTCTCAGGTGGATTGTTGGGAGGTAATTGTGGTTAAGGTGGAGGAGGAGGCATTAAGGTAAGAGGTTCGGCTGCAATAAACTCCATCCTTGTGAAGGGTTACCCCATTAAGGAGATTGAGGTGGATATGGCTAGAAAGGAGGGCTGATAGGATGAGGAGGATATTGTGGAGCATAGGACCAAGGAGAAGGTATGGACCATGATGGATAAGTTGAAGGCTACCAAGGTTGGAAACATGCATTATGATTTGGATTATAAGGAGGATATTGTGCACCTTGCATGCCTTGCTGATATGGCCTAGGGCATTGGGGCCTCCTCTGGTTGATGAAGTGGAGTTGCTCCAACCCATTTTCTACCCCTTGGTATATAGCCTTTATGCCTAGAAAAGAGGGAAATTTTTGTATTCCATGGTTTTCCTCACAGACATAGTAGACTTGTATGGTGTTTAGTGGGCATTCATGGGATGCCTCTTAATGCATCTAGGGAAGAATATAGCTAGTTCCCTTTCTTCCTTCTCTTACTTCCTTTTAATCTATATAGTGTCTATCTGTAGGAAAAAGGTATGAAACATTTCACTTTTGAAGTCCTCCAACATGCTCCCTATATTGTTTTTTATGGTTGAGCTTGAAGAATATGAGTTAGTTAAGATTTGGTCGTACCTTCCCTTTTTCCTAGCAGCCCTATAATGGTGCTTGAATAGTCTTGATGTCATCATAGGTCAACTAGTAAATGTCTCCTCCAAACAACATATTGAGGGTATCCAAGACATCTTCCCCGATCCCTCAGATAAGTACTATTTTGAGTGACTCAAGGTCAAGGGTACAATTAGCCCTCCTATAGTTGAGTTGGAATATTTAATCATAGTCCTCTAAGGATTCATCTGGTCCTAGGGTCATCCTAAAGATTTCATCCTTTTTCTCTTTATACCTATAGTCATCCTTGTAATTCTCATTAAAGGCATCCTTCATTTGTGGCCAGGTAGTGATGTTGCCTCCAGGTAAGCCCATAAACCAGCACAAGGCTACATCCTTGAGGGTGGACAGAAACAACATTAGCTTTTGTCCATAAGAGGTATAGTCATAGGTCCTGTAGACAACATAAACTCAAACATGAATGTGTCAAGGTCCTCAGAAGTTAGGGCATGGAAGTGTGGAAGGGAAGTAGGGTTTATATTCTTCATCCTGACCTCCCCATTAGTCTCTCAAATGGGAAAGAACTCATTTTGTCTATTTTCAGCCATGTCTTGGATAGGTGATATAGGATCCTCCTCCCCTAGGGGTTTTTCAAAGGTTTCAAGTTGCTCACCCAAAGGAAGTTCACAACTACCAAAGAAGAATGATGATTGGCTGCTTGAAGGGGTGGGTGATTTTGGTAGGAATTTCCCTTGATTATCCCTACTCTTATGAGGCATGAAAGAACTAGCTCTTATTTTATTTTTTTTATTTTTTTGAGTTTATTTTTGAATTTTTCAAATCAATAGTACCGATGCAAAGAAAAAAAATATACACAACTTCTAAGTAGAAACAATACCTACTTGTACACTTCCCCAGTAACAGTGCCAAAAAGGGATGATCCCCAGTATTGCAACAAGAATGATGTAACTACTGAGGCTAGCAACTTAAATTATCAACCCGGGTTTCATACAAACTTTGAGGTGACTGTGCTATATGCATAGTAGGTCAATATCTACTCATTTTACCTTCAGTCAATGAATCAAATCAAGGTATGCAGGGACCAGTCCTCCAACTAGATTACTAAGAGAACTTGCATCAAGAGACAAGATTCTACTCTAATTTTAGCAAGTAAACATTATCCTAATTGTAGAAATGAAAGTGTCATTCATCCAATGTAAAGGCTAACTACAATTTCAAGAAGGGAAATAATGTACTAATTGCAAAAATGAACCATGTTATTATACTTGCAAAAATTAAATCAATATTATACTTGCAGAATGTAAATCATTACTCTACTTGTAGAATGTGAAAACAATCTTGAAAAAGGAAACTTTATCTAAAGAGTATGACTAGAAAATTTAAGGACATAAACTTAAAAAAAAACTAGGTCTAATCTACTTGCATTAAAGAGTTTCCCTTATTATCATTGAGTTCAAGATAATTTAGATTTAGTAATAGATTCTTTACACATTGCATAAAATAGCGATCTTTGTGATTCAAATGTGGAAATTTGTCTACTAATTCTAATTGATTTTTTGTGTCTGCACTAAAGGAAGGATTGGCTAAAGTGGTCCTTGGCCCTTCCCAATCATGGATTCAAATCCTGGAGGTCATTATTCAATCCCAAGATGAAAAATAAAGGTCTTAAAGTGAATTTTTCCAAGTTTAGACAATGTTACATGACTGCTACAAGATGATACAAGATTTCCCTGTTTTGCTACAAGATTGGAATCGAGGGCATCATGAGGGTAGGAAAGGTGTTATGAAGCTGGGAGAAGGTAGATAAGGGTGTTTGAAGAATGTGTCAGGCATTTTTCCAAGCTTATCACCCCCCAGAGTCCCATCTTACAAAAAATTACATGCTCATGGTGTTCCCCAATAACCCTGAAAAGATGATCTCGATGGTAGCATTTGAGAGCAGTATAAGGTCTCAGGAAAGAGGATGGTGATGAAAAAATGGACATAGGATGAGTGTAATAATACCTAAAAGTCACTGGAAGTACCTGTATAATAACATCCAACCCCTTTTTACTCTTGGAAAGAACACAAATCTAGTGATCAAATTGCAACAAATCAAGATGGAAAGGATGAGTTGAATTTTATTTCATCAGGAGCTACTATATCCTACAACATGCATCTAATCCATGTACAAAGGAATGATATTAAATTTTATGATGCAGAAATAGGGTATGCAAGGGAAATATAAACCAAATCATAGTAAAGGAAAACAAACCAATATTTTTGGCTTGTTCTTGTAGACTCCTCACCCACACTTCCCATAAGAAAGGTGGTAATCAGGCTTGCAATCAAAAATTTTAAAATCTAAATTATGTTTAAAATAGGAAATAAGTGCCACTACTCAAACAATGACAAAAGAAAGTACATAAGAGAGACTAGAGCCTCTGGGTTGGGCCCTAACCCAAGGGTCTCAACCCTCCAAAGTTAACTCATATGTAGACCAACAGTGAATCTTTCATTAACAAAAACTAGATTTTAAATACATCATATCAAAATGGAAATAATAGCATTAAGTACTTGGATCTCAAGAGCTCTTACTAGTTCCAAAATTTTAAATCCTAATGAGCCATTAACCTTGTTTATTTATACAAAAGATGACTGAGGGAAAACTCCCTTGGAAGGAGGACATCTTCCCTCTAAAACCTCAAAAATAGTGGATCTAGTTCCCTTAGATCCCCTCTTACACTTGAGTTCATAGGTTGCAAGTGGAATTTGAGCCTCCAACATGCCTCTGCATCATAAATGTACTAAAAAATTCTCTCTTTCCTGCACATAAACCACATTAGGCCACGAAGTATGACAAGCACCCTTTAGTCTTCCTACTAAGCACATTACAGAAAAAAATATAAATTATTGTGGGGAAAGAAAGAATTTGTGGGCTAGATGATTGTTATACAGGAAAATGACCTCCTCATCAGCTTAATGGAGAAATAAAATTTTGCTGAAGAAAAGACCAAGTTCACAGGCCTATTTGCTAAGGTAACGCTCCCCAGGAACTAGAAGGAAGAGTAAGAATGCTCCCCATGCATGAGCCAAGGGCATTAGTCCCTAGGGTAACTCACTCTGTTTCCTAAGGGACAACGTTAGCAAAGTTTTGTGATATTTCAGAGTTCAAAAGAGTGAGTTTGCTGACTAATATCCCACTTTTTACTCAAATTTCAGCCCAAAAAATGGAAACATCCACCTTCAACCTGTCTAAGGATATTTCCATTTCTAACGAAGTCCAATGGAAGGGGAAAGAGAAATAAATCAAGGAAACATCCTCGTTTTTGCCAAAGGAAACTCATGAGAGAGTTGGCAAGGATATGCTTTTCATCATCTATATATTGCAGGCTTGGGCATTGCGAAAGAGGTCAAAGGATTTCCAACTAATTGCTGAAGCTTTGTGTGAGATAGTTGCTTTACTACCAAGAGGTTAAGAAGAGAGAGAGAGAGAAAGGAGCTGGAGGAGTAAGGGAAGCTTGATTCACTATATGGTTGTAATCATTTTTTCCTACTTAATAATTTAGACCTGTTGTGTTGTCTACTCGAAGGTGTCATTGTTGTGATTGCTTAGATGTTGATTTAGTACCATTGTTTTATGAGTAGCTTAGATGCATGTCATTTCCATATCGTTATGTATCAATGCTTTGATTATCATAGTTTATATGTTGTAGTATTACTCCTGGCCTTGTTTATATGGAGGTGTTGATCTAAGAGCTAGCAAAGGGGTCTTCTGCATTGCTACATTGGGTTCTCTAGCAAAACTTCATCAAGATCTGAGGTAATCTCTTCCCTCCTGCTTTGAATATCATGCATTAATATGGATATGTATATGCTTCTTTGTGCCAGCTGCAGTTAATCTAAATGGTCTGCCTTGGATCTTAGGAATATCCTTGAGGGTATTCTAGCCACAACCACCCGTGCATTAATACCTATAGCGAAATTGGCGATTCCATTGGGGACTACACTTATTTCCTAATTTTCTCATTCCAAGTTCATGGATCTCTCTTTCTTTATAGGCCTTCCCGTTCTTCTTGGTTCCCTTTCTAACCATTCAGGACTCTTCAACACCCTCTTCACTGTGCTCAGCCTTTGATCTAACCCTAAAAGACACCTTTGATAGCTTTTACCCCCCTAACGCACCCTAATAGTGGAAACCATATATTTATAACTCTCTGTTGACTTGAATACGGAGAGTTATTCCTATCATTAACTCTCTATGGCCTTTCTTGAATTGCATTAGCCAACCAATATCTTAATCAACAGTCTATTCTGTGAACTCATGGGTTGGGGAAGTTACCTATAGTCTGTTTAAGGATCTGTAGTTGCGCAATGAGTTTGGTTGCCTCTTACTTGAGAATTTTTCTTTTTCAGGAAAAAGCTAAAGTTCTTATGTTTTTCACGAAAATAAAATAAAAATTTGTTTAAAGCTTTTTCTCTTTTAGTTGGTTAGATTCTGCATCTGTATATTGGGTTAGTTATGAGAGAGAATTGTATGTCTGCAAGTTGTGCTTGTGTTTACTGCATTGGATGCATGGTGTTGATTGATCTATAAATGATTCTCTCATTGTAGAAATAATTCATTCATCAAATTGAAATTGAAAATCATATTCTGAATGGTTTGTGTCAAAGTTGTAGAAAATCCTATAGATTCACAAGCTCATGTAATCTATTAAAACAAGAGACAAGACTCTACTTCTATTCTTTACAGAAAAAGCACATAGAGATCAAGCAAACAACAATCGACAAGAGGAAGAACATCAAGGGAACATAACACAATAAATATCTAGGGAAAGCCACAGCTCAAAACCCCACTACCATATTGTATTAATCCAGAAAATCAAGATGAAATTACAATGCTTGTTCTCTCAAGAACAATCCCAACACTCAGAAAATTCAATCTCCAACTCGTAAGGAAGCTCAAGGCCAAATCTTAGCCTCTTCACAATCTCTCCAATTCTCTATTCTAATTCACCCTTGGTCAAATAATTTCGATGAATACAATATGCTCTACCCAACCTTGAGCTTAATCGACACAATTATTTCCTATCCTCCACCTAATGACTTCCTTTGGCCAATACTTAGCCAAATTTCCAAGCCTCCAAGCTTCTAATTCTTTTCACAATTCCTTAGAGAATTATCCCATATTTAAAGGGAAATTCCTTAGTTTTTGAATGCATTCACTATTAATGCAACTTAAAAAAGTATAAAACAAATAGTACATTGTCCTTGCACTCTAGTCTCAACTGGGTCTTTCTCAGAATCGAGATGCATGAGTTTCTGATGAGGGAATATTTAGTTAACTGGAGTAGCACTAGTTGAGTGCACTAATGCATCAACTAAATGTTAACTCACTATTATTTCCTCAAATAGTTTAGAACTAATTTAACTAGACTTAACTCAGTAAACTAAGTTAACTAATTACAACTCATACTTAACTCATCCTGGAACCCTGTAATATAGGGAGAACATATACATGACTTCATAAAGACTTCCAACTCAAAATTCCTGAGTTAATTAAACTTAATTAACTATTTACAAGTTGCTATGAGAAAAGAATTAAAATTTAATTCACAATTTAATTCAAGGACAAATTAAATTGGAATTTCTGGATTCTATTTTTATCATTTCTTGTTGCTATTTTCAACACTCCCTCTCAACAAGAAAGGAATTCAACTCGATCATGATCCTAAACCTTTCCAATGTTCTGCATGCAACACTTCTCTCTAGTGTTGTTACTCTAGCAACTCTAGAAACAAAAAACGTCCAACCTAAATTAGAATGATGTCTCTGTCATTAAAGTCTTTGACTACTACTGCCTCTTTCAACTGAAAACTTTGGGCTTTTGTTGAATCTTCGTTTCTACACTATTTTCAACCCTCTCTACACTTCTTCAGTATCTAAATGCTCTAGCCTTTGCCACTTTGATCGTTAAATTCATCAATCCCACTGTTTCCTCCTGCTACTATGTACTTTGGGCTCCCATAGAAAGGTATGATCCATGAAATAAAACCACTCAATGGACCCTGCCCAATTTCAGCCCTCTTGGGACTATCACTTCAAATTTCCCAACCTCACACCTGGAGGTATGGCTGTATTTGATCCCTCTACCCACCTGGCTCAAAATTCCCCCCTACTAAAGGTCTTTGCATGAGTGGATGCGTCCACTCGGTCTCCTCTCTACTTCTCCAATTGTGGATGCTCCACAATTGTCTATGACTACTTCTTCTCTACTTGAGTGGATCTCTCCACTCAGTCTCCTCTAGCTTCTCTAGTTGTGTCTGCTCCACAACTTCCTGAAGCTACTTCCGAGGCTTCTTCTGGGGTTGCATGTTGAGAGGTAATTTACTATCCCTCTTAACCACCAGGTCTCTAACCTTTGCCTTGCTCCTCAAGCCTTTACATGCATCTTTAACCTCAAGAGCATACAATTTCTTGATCCATTCATTGACCTGTTTCACCTGTCCCGTGATGATGTGTCTAAGGAAAACCTTTCACTTACTAAAAAACACATCATAGCCATGGTCTTCCAATACGCAACTGAAAAAATATTCTTCTTTAGTCCTAGAACATACATAAATTATGTGATCCTCAGAGGGTAGCCAAACTCCATCTGAAAGGTAACCGTATCAATCCTGGTATCTCTATACTTCTTGTCATCTCAAAAATCTATTCTATGCTTGAGGTATTTCGCCCCAAAACCAATAAATATATCTCTATTCCCCGTCATATGGAATGAAGCACCGTTGTTAAGATACCACACGCCTTCCATGGTAGTGGTGACCATGCATGTAATGAAAGAGAAATCAAGTTCGAATTGTGAAGCTAAATCTTCACTTACTTCTGCTACTATCGGCTCCTTCTTGCTTGCTTTCCTATGTGGGTAGTTCTTGGCATATTGCCCGTGCTCGTGATAGTTAAAACACTTGAATTTCATCAAGTCCATCTTCTTTCTTCCCTCCTCACCTTGGGACTTCTTTCCCTTAGCCCACTTTTCCTTACTCTTTAATGAAAAATCCTCTTCCACTTCCTTGGAAGAGGTCCCATCTCTGGTGTTCCTCCTGATCTCATCCTGCATTAAATCTGACCATAGTCATTCCCAATCTAGAAATTTCTCCAAACCATTTGACAGAGTCCTCATATCAACCGCAACTGTGATTCCAACACCTAAGAGCAAGTCTCACCATATCTTCCTTGGCAACCGTGATTCCAACACTTTTAAGTTCATCACAGCATTGAGTGAACTTTCTCAAGTAATTTGGAATTGACTTGCCCGCCTCCATCTTGATTTTTCGACGTTTATCTTTTAGTGCCAACTTTCTTTGGTCACAACTATTCTAGAAAAGGTATTTCAATATATTCCACATAGCATGCAGATTTTCCTTCCCATGGAAAATTGAGACAATGTGGTCTCAAACTCCCTCAAGGATTAACCACCTCACCCTTTCAACATGCTTCTTCCATTCAGCTAGATTCTGAGCATCCGATGTTGGTGGTTTAGGAATGTTTTGATCAATGAATTCCTTCAATCCATAATCCTCCAACAGGGCCTCCATCTTGTCCTTCCAGGATATATAATTCGAGCTTCCTTCCAAGGCATACTCAGGATGCAAACCGTAGAATGCCATCTATCGATTCTAAAGTATGTATTGAAAATTTGAATTTCACCTGTAACCTAGAAACTCAAAACTTCAAAATCTCCTCTACAGCCCTGATTTTAAATCAATGATATTGCTGTCATCCAAACTCCAAATTAGCCAATTTTTTTTTGAATTTGGGTATATTTTTCCAACGAATCTAGATATACAATTTGTTTCTGAAAATTTTTGTATAGAAATTCTCTAATCTACTCTACAAATTCTCGACCCGAAAAACAATCTTGCTCTGATACCATGTACAAAATCCTATAGATTCACAAGCTCATGTAATATACTAAAATAAGAGACAAGAATCTACTTCTACTCTTTATAGAGGAAGCACATAAAGATCGAGCAAAAAATAATCGACAAGAGCAAGAACATCAAGGGTACATAAAACAATAAATATCCAGGGAAATCCACAACTCAAAACTCCACTACTATATTGTATTAATCTAGAAGATCAAGATGAAATTACAATGCTTGTTCTCTCAAGAACAATCCCTGCACTCAACAAATTCAATCTCCAACTCATAAGTAAGTTCAAGGCCAAAGCTTAGCCTCTTCACAAACTCTCCAATTCTCTATTCCAATTCACCCTTGGTGAAAGAATTTGGATGAATACAATAGGCTCTACTCAACCTTGAGCTTAACCTACACAAGTATTTCCTATCCTCCAACTGATGACTTCCTTTGGCCAATACTTAGCCAAATTTCCAAGCCTCCAAGATTCTAATTATTTGCACAATTCCTGAGATAATTAGTCCATATTTAGGAGGAAATTCCTTAGTTCCTGAATGCATGCACTATCAGTGCAACTCGGAAAAATCTAAAACAAAAAGTACATTGTCCCTGCACTCTAGTCTCAACTAGGTCTTTCTCAAAATCAACATCCATGAGTTTCATATGAGGGAATATTCAATTAACTGGAGTAGCACTAGTTGAGTGCACTATTGCATCAACTGACTGCTAACTCACTATTAGTTCCTCAAATAGTTTGGAACTAATTTAACTAGACTTAAATTAGTAAACTGAGTTAACTAATTACAATTCATACTTAACTCATCTTGGACCCCTATAATATAGGGAGAACATATACATGACTTCATAAATACTTTCAACTTGAAATTCCTAAGTTAATTAATTTAATTAAACTTAATTAACTATTTACATGTTGCTATTAGAAAATAATTACAATTTAATTCAAGGACAAATTAAATTGGAATTTCTGGATTCTATTTTTATCATTTCTTGTTGCTATTTTCAACAAGGGTCTCACAAAATTCCATACGTTAACACTACTTCTGAAGACATTAATAAAGTACCTCTAAAATATATCTCGTGATAAAATCAATCATTAACTTTTTTGAGCATACACACATATTAGTCTAGGCTAGGATCTTAGGCTAGGCAGTTGTGAGTTAACTACCCAAGATCATAAAACTAATACTAGTGTCATTAAAGTGGCAAAATCATGTTGCACTCATACTATCCAGGACCGCTCCAGTCAAAGTGGATTTAAATAAGAGACGACATTGGAATGTGAGAGAAGGTATCCTACCTTTGATTGCATCTCCATTGGGTATTTTTTGTATCGAGGATCCCTTCGGGGGTATCGGAGCTAAGTCGGGGACTCAGGTATCCTGCCAATACAGCTTACTATCTGTGACCATGTCCTGCTTGGTAGTGTTTGTGATTTGAGGTAACCATAGTGTCCATATTGTTTTTAAGGACAAACATAAGGTGACTAGGGTGGGCTTCCTTGGTACCTAAATAGACGAACCTACTCCATCTTCGGTTTTTGGGACGGTGCTTGTCTTTATGAGAGTACTTGGCCCCTTAATTTGAGGTTTGGGTGGAGCTCAAGAGTAATCGTAACTATATATTTGGCTAGCTCTCTCTTTTATCCATTGTGATACTGGGTTTCATCTCCAGAAAATGGTGGTTATCAGACAGAGTCATATCCCCTAACTACTTGTTGATTGAATTTTAGAGTATTTTTTAATTTTTAGGTGTTTGTTTGTTATCACTAAGACTATAATCTATATGACTATAATCTATATCACTATATATATATATATATATATATATATATATATATATATATATATATAAAATATATATATATATATATATATACTATATATATATATATATATATATATAATATATATTATATATATATATATATTTATAAAATATATCGGTGACCCTGGCTACATACATCCCTCGTCGTCAATCTCGGTGATAGTAAGGTCTTCCTCTGATGACTGCAGAGGATCCACCAAGCCTCAGTGATCGAATTACCCCTCTTGGGGTAATCAGTCTCCAATTTCTAACACCGAATCAAATAATACATCCCATGGCACTATACTACCGGAGGAATTCTTCACTGAAGGATTCGTACCTCCTTATAATCTTCCTCTCACTGATCCCTTGGGACCAATATTGATTTGGGTAGCACTTGTACCTACCATGTCTTTGATTGTACCAACATCCACCATTCCTTTAGCGACTAATTGGTTGTGGGCTTTTATGGACAAATTTTTTCTGCCCTCACTTCCCCAATTGATAATCAATAATACACAACTGATTGGTAACCCTGCTATCCAAACTATGCCAAATATGAGAAACTTAGTTACACATACCATGAGTGAAACCCTGTACATACTGATTTCTGCCCTTTTTCTATTCATCCCTGGACCTTTTGCCAGTCCTCCAAATAGCATTGTTAGCACGGGTCCCTTCAGTAATCCTTTTGGTTGGAATCCTCTATTTAGTTCAAAACCCCAAGATCAAATGCCAAGGGGCAATGTTCCCAACATGCACATACTGGCAAGGGGCATAACCATTCCCCGTCTGCCTATAGTATAAGTTGGACGGTCATCAATTGACATCAATCCTCCAAATGTACACTACCCCAGTGTCAGTAATGTGCCTATGGCCAACAATGTGGCTGGCGAGATCCCTCGACCCGATCTCTCTCAATCCATTTGGGCACCCCCTTCTCAAACTCAATTGAGTCAAGGGGGAAATTTTTATCCTAGGGGAAATCAAGCTTATATCCCCCAACCTAACATCCCATATGGACAACCACCCTATATGATTGTTCCTCCACTGCAAGGAAATTATTATCTAGCAAACCCTATGTATATTGCTGGGAAAAATATGATGGGTGGACCCTAGGGTCCCTCAAGTCATCATCATCACCTTGGTCAAACTCAAGGGCACCAAATACTTTTCCCTTCTTGGAAACACTCGACATCCCCTATCTATATTGTTGGGTCCCTATAATACTAGTGATTACCCCATTACTATTGTAGTTATACCCCTTATTAATATTGTTGTGCCCCTATTGTCCCCATATTGTTATTACTATGCCCCATAGAATCCCTCTATTATTATTTTTGTGGCTTTATATTATTATTGTTAGGTCGGCTGGGTTATATTGTGACTCCTTAGACTCCTATATATAGAAAGGAGGTTTTGTCATTTGAATCATCCAAGAATTGTTCATTTATGTAATGTAAAGGAGGTTTCCCCCTCGAAGAGGCTAATTCTAAGGCGTTGATCTATCTTTTCTATCTTTTCTTGAGCTGGTTTCATAACATTTGGTATCAGAGATTTGGATTCTAGGGTTTCGTTGCTCCAAACAGGTCATCATGGCATTTTCTCTATAACTTTTTTGTGAGACGTTTCAGAAGTTGAAAAAAAAAAACCATTTGAGAAGACATCGCACTAAATCTTCGGTCTGAATTTCAGAGATTTTTGCGCTATATTTGCGGAGATATGATCCGAGGAAGTTGGTCTTTTTGCAGACTCCTGAATTACATTCCAAACAGGTGACCTGGGGAAAATCGTCATAACTTATTCTCTGAGCATTGGATTGAAATTTCGTAAGAAGGTATAGAAAGAGGATGGACTATAGTTTCTTCTATATAGTTTTTAGAGCTAAAGGTTGAAACAGTGACTCGTGGCACGTCGTACAAATTCGCTCTACTGAACTAGTCTATAATCAAGTCACTGTGGGAGATTTCGCATAACTCTTCCTTGGAGAATCCAATTTGGATTAGATTGGTGGCATTGGAAAGAGGACACAGAGGGCTACCATAGGTCGCAATTTCAGAACTGGATGTTCTGAAAGTACAGAGATACATCAGAGGCAATATCAAGCTCCTACAAAGAAAAAAAGGTGTGTGGATTCTTTTAAATTTTTGCTTAAGATTGGTTTGAAAATTTATTTTGAAGGAATTCAAAGGGCTAGAAGAGCATTATTTTCGGTAACTGATGCCCCAAGGAAAGAAACTGCAAACACCTAGTAAGGAACCTAAAATCTCTAGCATGACTCATGAAGAAGAGGAAGAAATGCTACATGATATATCAAAATTACAAGACCAAGTGCAAAAAATGTCAGCCTCACAAAAGCTAATAGAAGCTAAGATAAATGGCATGGAATATAAGATAAAGGACGTGGAAGCTAAGATGAATGGCATGGAAGCTAAGATGGACGATTGGAATACAGATTTGAAGATAGACATGGATGATTGGAAGACAGATTTGAAGACAAACATGGACGATTGGAAGACAGATTTGAAGATTGACATAGACGAATTGAAGATAAATATGAATAAGCTGCTACAAGAAATGGTCACTAAGGGTGAAAGGGTAGTAAAGAAAACTCATGATGAAAACAAAAGAAATTTTAATCATGATTCCATAGACTCTAATGTGGGATCGAAGACCCATCATATTCCAAAAATCAATATGAGGAAGTTTGATGGCAAGGATCCCGCAACATGGATATTACAGATGGAGCAATTTTTCGATCTCAATAATGTGCAAAACACACAAAAGGTACAAATAGCAACTTTATATTTGGAACAAAATCAGTTTGTAAGGTATCAATGGCTTTGCTCTCATAAACAATTTATCACTTGGGCAATTTTTACGGAAGAATTGATAGCACATTATGAGGATAAAAAAGCAACACTTTTTTTAGCCAATTGATAAGTCTCAAACAAAAGGGTTCAATAATGGAGCACATTGAGGAGTTCCAAAAATTGAACATAAGGGTAAAAAATATTCCAGAGGAGCATAGGATTGATGTGTTCATAGGGTCTTTAAAGGATAATATCCAACATGATGTTCGCCTTTGGGAACCTGATTCATTAGAGAAGGAATTCAAGTTAGCAAGAAAAATGGAAAGCAAAATTATGGTAACCAGGAAGCATACCACTCACAACTATAAAGACGAAAGTGTTGCTGCCCCTAATCTTCCACAACCTATAAGGTTGACACCACAACAATTGGAAGAAAAAAGAGCAAAAGGGATTTATTATAGTTGTGATAGCAAATACACTAAAGGTCATAAGTGTGCTGAGAAGAAATTATTCTACGTAGATTGTGAAGAGGAAGAAGAAAGGAGCAAGAAAGGTCAAAAGAAGAGGATATACTCCAAGAACAAAGCCTAGATAAAGAAGAAATGACTCTGACCATATCTTGTAATGCATTGGCTGGAATTACCACTCCTCAAACCATCAAGATAGAAGGACAAATCAAGAAGAAATAGGTAATAGTGTTGATTGATTCAGGAAGCACCCATAATTTTATTCATTGTAAGGTAGCAAAAGAATTGAATTGCTTCCTATATCCAGCACCAGAGTGTCAAGTGATGATTGCAAATGGAGGAACAATAAATTGCTCTGGAAAGTGCCATAATATCAAGCTATCCATGGGAGAATATGTATTGACTAGCCCAATGCTTTCCATTCCAATGGGAGGTGCTGATGTTGTACTAGGAGTCCAATGGCTACAATCCTTGGGTACAATAGCTTTTAATTTTCAAGAACTGTTCATCAAATTTTCTACGGAAGGAAAGGAAATTGAATTAAGGGGTATTGCAGGGAAACCAGGAAAGATAATCAGCCCTAATGGTATGACAAAGCTTCTAAAAAAGGAACAAAGAGGTGTAATTGCACAATTATGTTCGCTAGATGTTTCCACATCGGAATCATCTATTTCTCCAGATCTCCAAATAGTCCTGGACAATCATTCCAAGGTATTTGAGACTCCCAAAGGTCTCCCACCTGTGCGTGATCATGATCATGCTATTCATCTAATTCCAGGAATTGTTCCTCCAAACATCAGGCCGTACAGATCCCTATGTCCAAAAGAGTGAAATTGAACGTATGGTTGCAGAAATGCTAGAGGCTGGTATAATTCAACCGAGTCATTCTTTCTCTGCTCTAGTAGTATTGGTGCACAAGAAGGATGGATCATGGCGCATGTGTCCGGATTATAGGGAGCTCAACAAGCTCACTATTAAAGATAAGTTTCCCATTCCTGTCATTGATGAATTATTGGATGAATTGCATGGATCAATTTACTTCACCAGTTGGATCTTCGTTCAGGATATCATCAAATCAGAATGAAGACTGAAGGCATTCCAAAAACAACATTTAGAACTCATGAGGGTCATTATGAATTTTTGGTCATGCCTTTTGCCCTTACCAATGCACCTTCTACATTTCAAGGTTTGATGAATTCCATTTTCAAACCCTTCCTTAGAAAATTTGTGTTAGTATTTTTTGATGAATACTAATCTAAAACAAGTCTTGGAAGAATCATGTTGAACATGTTGACAGGGTGCTACAACTATTGGAGGAGAAACAACTATATGCAAAAAGATC
>APFE031656405.1:21966-40993 GCA_000404065.3 Pinus taeda
GATTTCCATTTGCTTGCAATGACTCAAGATAATTGGAGTAAGTAGGATAAAGTGCCTTGAGAAAAGTGATAAGAGGAATATCCAATTCAATCTTAGTGGATTTAATATCATGCATTATAGACTTTACTTCAGATGCAAGAGCAAGAGGATCATTATTTTGCAGTTCAAGAGTGAAGAGTTTAATCATGAGTTGAACAACTTCAAGTGCAGAATGTGAGTCATAGAGTTCTTTCAGCTTTTGTAAGGCTTCAAAGACAGTTGAATATGATGAAATATGGCGACTCACGTCTTCATTTACATATGCTGCGATTAATGCATAAGCTTTGCTGTTCTTGTTTTCCCAAATGACGAGCTCTTTGTCTGAGGTAGGCTGTACTAGTTCATTGTCTCTGTCTCCAACACACACTCCTTTCCACAACTCATTGAAAATGAGGGTGTGTTTTATCATCCGGGATCATTCAGGATAGTTATCCTTACCAGTGAGAACTATTCCCACCATGGATATGATTGAATGCATTCTGTACAAAAAAACTTCTGCTGATAGAAAAATACTTCTGCCAATATACAGTAAAATTGTACTTCTGGTGGTAATTTTTTTTTACATTTCAAAAGGGCATTCTACATGATTTTTCAAAATTTGCTTGTTTGTTGAACCAAAATTGGTCATAAATATATAGGGTGGTTTGCATCTAACGCAGTTTTGTGAAGAACAAAGAGCATTTAATTGATGATGACCAGACCATTTATTCGAGAGTGTAAATATTATAAAAAAAACAACTCTTTCGAGGCCAATCGACTGTGTATATGGAGCAACGCTTGTATCAGCGTTCAACTCTTCTAGCGTTCAACTCTTCCAGCGTTCAACTATACCAGTGTTCAACTCTACTAGTGTTCAACTCTTCCAGCGCAACTCTATCAGCGTTCAACTCTTCTAGCATTCAACTCTTCCAGAGCAACTCTTCACATCGGGGTCAGGTCACATTTCTTTCGAGCTATTTGGGTCATGTCATCTCCAAAAACAATGTGCAGAGGGCTAACACTGAGCACCTCGCATTGCTGTGGCGGAATCATTATATATACACTATCAGGTTGCTTGTCTTCTCAAAACTGAGTGCAGACTGTCGCGGCAAGGCAAATGGAGAGTATTTTGTCGGCAATGGAGGGCACGCGGGGTTTGAACATATCAAACATAGCGAGTAATCAGAATTGCACGGAAAAATGAAATTCGAGAATGATGATGCTACTCAGTGTTCAGGCCAATAAAAAATCAGGCCACTGACACCAACGTTTATGAAGCAGCGCTTTGTATGAAACGTTTATGCACAGTCCAGAGAGCTAGAGAGCACAGGTAATGCAGTGTTTAGACCTGGCAGTGACGGTGCAGGGGGCAGGTCTAAATATATGGAATATGGCAGACAAAGGGCGCAGGCAGTGTCAGGAGCAACTAATTATATGGATGAGCAGCGCAACTATATGGAGAACAGACTAGGGAGTTACAAGGGACATAAGAGCTAAAAAAGGAGCTGGCTCTGATACCATGTCAGGCCAGGTAGTAACTCCATAAGGCAAAAATGATTCGTGTGTTCTATTCCATCAGGTAGGTCTTCATTATATACATGAGGGAGAGACTGTTCAGTTCATCTCCCGATGACTGTTCATATTTCTTATTTATCTATTTACATAAATTCACCCAATCACAAGGATTAGGTGTCAATAGTTGTGCATTTCTATTGTATAATGCTGTTGATGATGAATGTGTATGGGTTTTCATCTATATAAAGGACAAAGATAATACTTGGTATTGAAAAATAAAGTAAGTACGAATGTTAGGCGTAGTCCATGAACATAAGTATTGGTGGAAAGAAAGTGTTCGGTGGTGCCGCACCTCACTACAAGTGGTTGGAAAATTACCGCTAGTGTAGGGGCGTGACAAGCGGGGTGGGGTTGGGGTTGGGCTGAGCGAGGCTGGAGGGGTCCATTTTTTTTAAATTGCCTTTTTTTTAAATAATTTTTTAATTGTTTTTCCTTATATATATATATATATATATATATATAGTAATAATATATTATATAGTTTATATTATACTAATATGTTTTTTTTTAATTATTAATTTAATTTTTGCTATTTTTTTTTGAAATTTTCTTTTAATGTTATCTTAATTTGTTTTTTTAATGTTAAATGTTTTTTGTTTTGTTTTTGTTTTTTTGTTGTTGTTGTTTTGTTTGTTTGTGTTTGTTTTAATTTGTTTGTTTTTTTATTTTATTTTTAATTCTTTTAATTATTTTCTTATATTTATTTTATTATTATAATTCTAATTTCAAAATAATTCTTACTTTTTATTTAAATTAATTTAATTTAAATATTTTTTATTTTTTAATTTTAATTGATTTTCTAATTTTTAATTTTACTTATTTTTTTTAATTTTTTTGGAATCACTTTAAGTTTTTTTCTCTAATGAGGTTTTTATTTTTATTTTTATTAACTTAAAAAAATGTTTTAGATATTTCTTTTTTTGGTAAGTTTGAAATTGTTTTTCTTTAAGTTATAATTGTTTTTTTGAAAAATTTTCATTTTTTATTTATATTTTTGGTTGTTTTTCCTTAATTTTTGTTAAATTTTTTTTGATTTTTTATTTTTTTTTATGAGTTAATTTTTGTTTTGGGGTTTTTTTTTATTTTTTTTTTTTTTTTTTTTTTTTTGTTTTTTTACATGTTTATAGGCTTTTTGTTTTTATATTTTTTTGTATTTGATTTTTTTTTGTCATGTTTTTTATTTTTATGTTTTATTACTAACATGAAAATCACCAACATTTAAAAAAAATTATCCACCCTTAATTCAGTAGAAAATTTAAAGTGTAAAAACTAAGCCGTTTAAACAAAAAGGGTTGATGCTCATCAACACTTTTCAAAATCAAGATGAAAATCACTAAAAAAAATGTTCACACTTCATACATAAAAAATTTAAAGTGTAAAAAATAAGCCCTCTAAAAAAATGTGTTGATGCTACATCAACACTTTTCAAAATCAGCATGAAAATCACTAACATCGAAAAAAAATGTTCATATTTGATATATAAGAAAATTTAAAGTGCCAAAAATATGCTAAAAAAAGGTGTATTCTGGCATCACCACTTTTCAAAATGGGGTGATTTTTTGCTACCTCAAAAAACCAAGTACCAATTTACTTTCTCGTTTGATCGGTAACTATGTTTAAAATCAATGAATATAATGCAAGCAATCAAATAAGATTAGAAACGAAAACCAACATCTACACTAAAATCAATGCATCTATAGCAAGCAATCAAATAAGATTAGAATTCAACATCTACACTGAAATCAATGCATCTAGTGCAAACAATCAAATAGGATTAGAAATCACCATCTACACTAAAATCAATGCATCTAGTGCAAGCAATCAAATAGGATTAGAAATCAATATCTACATTGAAATCAATGAATCTAGTGAAAACAATCAAATAGGATTAGAAATCACTACCTACACCAAAATCAATGAATGTAGTGGAAGCAATCAAATAGAATTGGAAATCAACATCTAAACCGAAATCGTTGCATCTAGTGCAAGCAACATTTTTTTTATAGAAACCATCTACTTTGAAATCAATGCATATAGTGAAAGCAATCAAATAGGATTAGAAATCAACATCTACACCGAAATCAATGCAAGCAATCAAATAGGACTATAAATCAACATCCACATTGAAATCAATGACTAGTGCAAGCAATTAAATATAATTAGAAATCAACATATACATTGAAATCAATGCATCTAGAGCGAGCAATCAAATAGGATAAGAAATCACTATTTACACTGAATTAAATGCATTTAGTGCAATAAATTTTATTCCCTCTCTATCCCCTCCATATATATCTATATCTTCCTCCATCTCTCCTTCTTTGTCTCTCTATCTGTAACACCCTCATCCCACATCTACCCAAGTAACCGGACAAACAGGGTAAACATGTGACGAGAAGTTGCTATTATATGGTTCGACCTCCTAAGTCACCTTAAGGAAGTGGAATCGATGGAAACACACCATACAGACCTTCCACATTAGTAACATGATTCCTAAGAACCATCCCAACCTCTTAGGTAACCATCCCTTGGGTCCCACTAAGTTTTTAGACCATTAAACCCCCGGAGGCTCCCTTGATATTGACAAGCATGCATCCAGAAGGCTCTATACACTCCCACATCATGCGTATGCATGCATCCAAGGACTTTGCTTCCTAGTGATGTGCCTGTGTCTTAAGGATTGAGCCACTTTTTCAGGCCTAGAGCCCAACTCACAACCCATAACTCAATGACACTTTCGGACCAGAAATGAATTTTCACAACATAACAATGATGCATTTCCAAAAACAATGATAAGGTCTAGACTGGACCCCTACTAGCCATGACAAGATTTTTGTCAAACATATCATAAAAAATATAATCTATAGGTTTAGCAATAAATCTGAGCTTAAGGTTCTCATACTCATTAGAGAATCGCTAAGAAGCATTGATTCCTCAACACATTAACTGCAGTTTCATCAATTAGGCCATAGATATATTGTTCATTCATTTACAATTAAAAATATAAGGAGATCCATACATCATCACTGTCATAATACATGCTTATAACCAACATAATAACAACAAAAATATCAAGGATACATCAGTCATAGAATCCACATACAAACCATTACATTTACACATAAGATACCAAGGAAAGAACCTCTTATTAATGAATGCAAAAGCCAACCCGGGATGGGACTACCACGTTTCACTCGACCATAGAATGGCTAAGCCAATTCTCTCTTCATCCATTCACTCCCATGCCATTTTCCAAGCATGAATGTGGGACTCAAACCAAAAGAACCAACCAGGGCATCCCAAGGCTAAACCACCTCACCCTCATCAATAGAAACCAAAATTTACCATAATCCATCCCGAATCACTAGGCCAAATAATAAACATGTAACAAGAGGCTTTACCATGATCTCCACCAGGTCACTAAGCTAAAAAAGCATGGATGCCACCAGATTTCTCCACCTACACTGTGAGGAATTTTCCTGCCTCCTAGTCTCTCAGGCTTTATCACAATCCACATCAGATCACTAGGCCCTAAACCAAGATCCACTCTTCGAGCTTTACCACATATCCCATCCCGTGATTACTAGGCCTGATGGAGAGAACCCACCTCTAGTCTTTACCAAATATCCCGCCATTCACCAGCTAAAGATTCCTATGCCCACCGAGGCAATACAAAATCTGGCTTTACTGCAACCCACAGTCCGGTTCACGGGTTACTAGGCCATGTGTTCTATTATTCAGAGACCCACCTCACTCAGCTTCAAATCCATCCGACAATGCAACTCAACCAAAACATGAGAACCCCATCACACCATTTCTATCTAGAAATGGCAAGGCTAGGATGAAAAGCACTGTCACACCTGGCAAAACCCATGCCATAACAACAAAAACCACATGCAATAACATGCATGCCAAATCTAGCAAGGAAAATACACATGCAAATTGATACCTATAAAGAATTCTTCTGTAGCTGGTTGATCCCACTCTTCCTTGCTTGCTCCTTAATTCCTCTTTCCTTCTTTTCCTTTCTTGATCCAATGCCAAAGTGCTCCAAGAAAACTCTAAGTGTCCAAGAGTGAGAGAGAGAGAACAATAAGAGAGATCCAAAACAGAACTGACATAAGGTACCAGTTGATCTTTAGAAGCCTTTTTATCAATTAGGTGTCTATTTTCGTCATTTTCCATTATTTTCCTCCTCACATGCAACCTGTGACATTTCACCTTCATTTTCTCCAAATTTCCATTATTTTCATAAATAGATGAGCCAAAAATGCCATTTTTCCTTTCCAAATCCTTAGCCATTGCCTTTGCCATTTTCCTTTGGCCATAATAACTGAAATGAACACCCACTAGGATGTTTTGCCCAACATTCAACTTGGAATAAGTGTCCCATCAACCATGGTTATTATTTTTTCTTTATTAACTTTTATTACATGGAATTTTCACTAGGGTTGTTATATAACCCTCTCCCTTGGGGAATGCTGTCCTTGGTGTTCAACCACACATATACCTCAGCAAAACTGTTGAAAAGAAAAGATAATTCCCATGGAGATTTATAACATAATTCGATTCAATATTTACAATAACCACCCTGCTGAAAAGCAAACCAACATGACAACTATAATGACATGACACCCATATCACTTACATATACCAAACATCATGAAAAAATGCACGAAAAAATATACCAAAAAAACATACCAATACGTCTGCTCATCCAACGAATAAGGAAGGATACATAGCCCGCATCTGATCCACCATCTCCCATGTAGCTTCTTCGGGCCCAAAGTGGTTCCAATGCAATTTAACCTACTCAATTGCTCGATTCTAGAGCATGAGCACATTTTTATGCAATATACATTGAGGCTATGACTGGAATTCTCCATCTGGATCCACATGTAATACATACTAGTCAATCACATGATTAACATATTTAACGTACTTATTAAGAAATGACACATGGAAAACATCATGAACTTTCACTGTCGGAGGCAGTGCAAGTCAATAGGCTACTAGCTCAATCGTCTCAATAATCATGAAAGGTCCACAAAATCAGGGTGCCAACATGGCACATGATCCAATCCAAGGATATATTCTTCAGTTTAATGCACAAGTACACTTGTTCCCCAACCTGGAACTCCTTGAACAACCTATTGTGATCTGCATAACTCGTTCTCCAATCTTGTGTTGCTTTCAAATTCTTCTTGATTACCTGCGCTTCCCACTCCGTGTATTCCAACATGTCCTGTCTAGTCATCACCTAGTTAACTGGATCACTCTAACTGATGGGAGTATTGAAACTCCGCCCATGCAATGCCTCAAACAGACTCATCTTCAAAGATTCCTGATACCCAGTATTGTAAGTGAACTCTACCAGTGGAAGATACTCTTCTCACTTTCTCTGTAAATGCATCACATACATCCTCAACATGTCCTCCAATATTCTATTGACCCTCTCAATCTGTCCATCTGCTTGCGGATGATAAGCTGTACTGAAGGTTAACTCTGTGCCCAAACCTGCAAACAACTCCTTCCAAAACTTGGAAGTGAACTTCGCATCCCTATCTCACATAATGATCTTCGGGACTCCATGTAATCTAATCACATCCATGATGAAGATATATGCTACATCATTCGTTGAGAATGTAGACCTCACTAGAATGAAGTGCACAACCTTTGTCAACCTATCCACAATGACCATGATGGAATCATGCTGTCTCACTCTCCTTTGCAAACTTGCGATAAAGTTCATGGAAATGACCTCCCATTTTCACTATGGAATCACAATCGGTTGTAGTTGTCCACTTGGATGTTTACACTCTGCCGTCATCTGCTGACATTCCAAACATCTAGCCACAAATCTGTGACATCCTTCTTTAGATTCGACCAATAATAAAAATTCTTCATTGAGGTCAATGTGTTCAGATAGCCTGGGTGACCTGAATATGGTTTCGCATGAAACTCCCTCAAGATCACCTTCTTGAGCTCATTGCTGTCTGTCACATATATCTTGTCCCTAAATCTAACCAATCCATCTTTCATGAGACGATAGTCCACATCTTGTGCACCTACACCTATACCTGTACCACTACCTGTACCTATACCTATACTACCACCTATACCCGTACCTATACTACCACCGATACCCGTACCTATACTACTACATGTACTTGTACCTATACCTGTACTCCACTACAACCTATGCACAATCTACATATACCTGACATCTTGCTGATCTACCTGTAAGATCCTACCTTGTAGATTTGTCCCATAGGAACTCATAGCTACTATATGATTTACCTGTACCCACCTGCTAAGAGCATCTGCTACCCTGTTCTCCTTTCCTTTGATGTATCTGATCTCAAAATTAAACTCACTGATCATGGCCAACCATCTAGCCTACCTGGTGTTCTGATTCAGCTGGTCAAACAAGTATCTCAACCCGCTATGATCACTCATCAATACAAACCTCATGCCAAGAAGATAGTGCCTCCACATCTCCAATGCATGTATGATCACTATTAGATCAAGATCATGCATTGGATAGTTCTACTCATGTTCATTCAGTTTCTGTGACTCACAACACACTACCTATCCTTCCTGTATAAGGTCTCCACAAAGTCCTCTCTTGAAAGCATCTATACATAATACAAACTCTTTGTCTGGGTCTGGAATCTTTAACACCGGTGCATGTGTCAGCAACTACTTAAGCCGCTCAAAACTAGCCTCACACTCCTCTGTCCATTCAAACTTCTTACCTTTCATCTGTAATGATGTAATAGGATAAGAAATTTGTGGGAAGTTATTGATGAACCTCCTATAATAACTTGCCAACCCCATGAAGGATCTCATCTCATCCACATTCCTGGGAGCTTCCCGCTCCATGATAGCTCTTATCTTCTATGGATCCATTGTTATGCCCCCCTTAGAGACAACATGCCCCAAATAATGTACCTCAGTCTCAAAGAAACTGCACTTGCTGAGATTAGCATACAACTGATGCTCTCTCAACAATCTCAACACTGTTGCTAAATTCTCAACATGCTCTTCTTCATTGCTAGAATATACTAATATATCATCAATGAACACAATAACAAAATTGTCCAAATACAGATGCAACACACTATTCATCAAGCATAGAAAGGTATCTAGAGCATTAGTTAAACCAAATGGAACTACAAAAAACTCATAATGCCCATACTTGGTCCACAAAGTTGTCTTGTAGATGCCCTCTTTTCTAATGTGTACCTGATGATATTTGAATCTCAAATCAATCTTCGAGAACACTGTTTCTCTCTTCAACTAATTGAACAAGTCATCAATCCTCAACAACATATACTTGTTCTTGATGGTCACTTTGTTCAGCTGCTTGTAGTCAATGATAGCCTAAGAGTACCATCCTTCTTCTTCACAAAAAATACTAGTGCACCCCAAGGTGATACACTTGACCTAATGTATCCCTTGTCAAGCATTTCTTTTAGTTGCAACTTCAACTCTACTAACTCTGTAGTGCTCATCCTGTAAGGTGCTTTTAATGCTGGAGCTATCCTTGACACCAACTGAATAGAAAAGTCTACTTCCCTGTGAGGTGGAAACTCTGAAATATTTGCAGGAAATACATCCTAAAATTGCTATAGAACTAGGCACCTACTCAAAACATCTACATCCTCAACTTCCTTACCTTTGTCGCTAGAAATATTCATTGCAAATAACACACACCCTTTCCCGTGACTACGTTTGGCTTGCATAGCTATCACCATCCTAACTAATGTGACTTTCTTCTTTCCCTGTAAGACTCTTGGTTCTCCATTGTCATCCAAGCACTTAATGAATTTTTCATAACAATCCACCTTGGTCTTGTGAAGGTATAACCAATCCATACCCAATATCATACTATATAATCCCAACGACAATATATTCAAGTGTGTTGCTGTAGACATGCCATTCAACTCAAATGCACAAGCTCTTACCTAATGATGAACTCTCTTCTTTGTACCTATAGCCAACTTCACTAACCAAGATTCTACATGCACTTCTTTATTCAAACCACACTTATCCACCAGGTCAGGATTAACATAACTCTAATTTGATCCAGGGTCAATCAAAATAGAAACAACTTGATCACAATGCTTACTGTCCATCTCAATGATAGATTCCCGATGGTCTACATGCCTGTTATCCAATGCTGCATAGATATGAGGAACGCTTTGATCAACATCCCCAACAGTCTATGTCTCCTGTGCACTATATATCTGAGGCCTACCACCCTAATTCTGCAGACAATCTCTCTTAAGGTGTTCCTTATCACATGTCCAACACTCCAAACCTCCAATACCATCACTTCTATGCGACTACTGTGATCCATGTCCCTATCTAGCTACATTAATTTTTTTTGTGGTGCCACATTTTCTTTCTCTTCTGCATTCTGAGGCCTTGTTCTTTTCGGCTACCATTTACCTTTACCTTATCTTTCCATTTCCATCCTTGTTGAGATTCATTTTCACGCTTTGAATGTTCATAACAATGCTTCATTTTCCCAATAACATCCTCAAGTGACCGAGGCTCATCATATTCAATCCGATCACTAAATGCTAATGGAAAACCACTGACAAATCCTTGAACTTTAGCTTTCTCATCTTTAAGATACGGTACATTCCTCAATATCTCCAAGAACTTAGTCATTCACTCTTTGTCTGTCATTGATCCCATCTTTAGCTCATATAATTCTTTGGCTTTATTGTCATAATACCTTTCTAAGAAGTACTTCTTCTTGAAAAGCCTCTTGAACTCATTCCAACTAAAGTCTTCACATCTTCCCACCAGATATCTGCTTTACCTCTCAGGATGAAGATAACTACTATAACCTTCGTACTATTTGTGTAATTATGCAACTCAAAGAACTTCCTCATCCCAAGTATTCAAGCCTCTGCATCTTCCAACTTCTTCACATCTCCATAAAAATTAGGCGATTTTTCTTTCTTAAATTCATCCGGCAAGTATCCCCTATCACTCCTCCTATAAGGATGATAACAATGACGATCATAATTCCTATCAGAACCAGAACTAGAGTAGTATATGTTTCCACCACCTCTCTTATCTGGAGTATCCAATAACCCGCCATCTATAACCATTTCATCTCTATATGACCTATGACCACCATGAGAGCTATTTCTATATGCCCCATTAGTTCTGTCCTCCTATCCATGGCTGATCCGAAGTGACCCCTATTGCTGCAATTCTGGAAAACTATGAAGGAGTATTGCAATAACATTTGCTTGTTTCTCGTGTGCCTGCATGATTTTGTCACTGTCCACCTTACAACTCCTTATTTATTCCTTCAAGCTTCTCAATGTGTCTGCTAAATCAGAAGAGTTCCCAACACCACGCTGCTGATCTAATTCATAGGGAGAATATCAATAGTCTACAATCTTGCTAGTCATTTTGATCTCTTTCTTGCAAGGCATACTATGTTAGCTAAACCAAATCACAATAACCAATGTACCTTAGAAAATTTTGAGAAGGATATCTTATTTGCAATATCAACCAATCAGTGTAGTACATGTATAACACAATCATGACAACATATATACATAAACATATAACCATGTAACCATCATTATAACTAGAGTCCAGTCATCAATGCATGACCATATCGACTACACATACCTTGACCTCATATGACAAGAACGACCATACCAATGTACATTGACAATACACAATCATAAATAACATGTAACCAATCATACACTCATGACGACCCACTTCATAACAACAACATCCTCTTTCACATGGTGACATCACTACAACTAGGACCGACACCATGCATATGCAATAAGCATATAGACCACAAGGATTGTTAACACACATGCAACCGACATGAATGCATGACCATCACACACCGCCCATCCAATCCAAGGGGTGAACCATGCTTTGATACCACTCTATAATACCCTCATCCCAAGTCTACCCAATTAATTGGCCAACCAGGGTAAACATGTGACGAGAAGTTACTATGATATGGTTCAACCTCCTAAGTCAAATTAAGGAAGTGGAATCGATGGAAACACACCATACAAACCTTCCACATCAGAAACAAGACTCCCAGGAATCATCCCAACAACGCAGGTAACTAGCCCCTGGGTCCCACTAAGTTTTTAGACCATTAAACCCCTATATGCTCCCTTAATATGGACAAGCATGCATCTAGAAGGCTCAAAAATCTCCCACAACATGGGTATGCATGCGTCCTGGGACTTTTCTGCCCAGTACTGTGCTTGCATCTTTGAGACTTGAGCCACTTTTTCAGGTCCAGAGCCCAGGTCACAACCCAAAACTCAATGACACTTTCAGAAATGAATTTTCTCGAAACAATGATGCATTTACATAAACAATGACAAGGTCTAGACTGGACGCCTACTAGCCATGACACACTTTTCATCAAACATATCACAAATATGTAATCTATAGGTTTAAACAATATATCTAAGCATATGGGTCTGATACTCATTTAAGAATCACTAAGAAGCATTGATGCCTCAACACACTAGTTGAAGTTTCATCCGTTAGGCAATAGATATATTGTTCATTCGTTTACAATTAAAAACATAAGGAGATCCATACATCATCATTGTCATAATACTTGCTTATAACCAACATAGTAACAACAAAAATATCAAGGATACATCAAACATAGAATCCACGTATAAAACAATACATTTAAACATAAGATACCAAGGAAAGAACTTCTTATTAATGAATGCAAAATCCAACCCGGGATGGGACTACCACGTTGTTATCAGGAAATCTAGTGTCTATGCAGAGTTGCTAGTCCCACTAAGATGGGTAGCTATCTTAGAAATAAATAGATTAAAGTTACTTTCGTTTTCCTTTACGAGAAGTAGATGCGAGAGGAGCCAAGAATACCAACCTCAATCTTTCGTTCGGTTCCTCGCTTGTTCCTTCTCCTCTCCGACAGATCTTTGCTGCTCTTTCCTTGACCACTCCACTTCAAAGAGTACCTGTAAAATCAAAGCAGCATAATACCTTCAAAGTGAAGAGATCTACAATCATAAACAACATAGGACGAGATATATATTGACCACACAAATGCACATATTATCAAACATACAAGAATGTGGAGGAAAACTTGAATAGCTTTATTGATGTAAAGATTAGAAGAGAGGATTACAATCCATTGATTTGACCCAACATCATCCTCCCAACATGAAAGCCCTTCTTCACCTCATGAAAATCTTAGATCACCAAACACTATGATGTTCCACTAGGAAACCAACAACACTTCCTTACAAGATACAAGATTCTAGCCTCTGGATCTCTGGGATGAGGGATCCATATATAGATGATTGCAAGGGGGGTGAGTCAGCTTCTGGAATTTTGATTAGTGTCTTCTCTCTGATAGTTCTTGATTCCACTTGGAGATTGATGATCTCTTACTCATCCCCGGGCGAATTCAGAGAGGCAAGTGTCACAGGAGAAGATTCTAGAAGATTCCATGATCATCCACCTTGCAAACTCTCTCTGCCATTTGTCTACTCTTGCCCATCACACCCTATAGAAGGGCTTTCCAGTATGCATTGCACTTTTTGCACTGAGCAGGTAAGATGCATCGCACCCTTACCACTGAGCAATCTGTATGGTCTAGTTTTGACCAGTTCTGAGCAGTTTTCTATGGAGAACTTCTGGGAGATGATGTAATCAGCTGACCTTGTTCCTTTAGGGAATGAAACAACACTTTTAGTGACTAAGAAGCCCTTGGTTTATGGACATATGTGATTGGGGTTGCAGTGCCCAAATATGTCTATAACAGTTGCCCTAAAGCATGAGGTCGAAAATCTTTTGATGTCGGGTGAAATGATTTATCATGAGGATTTGAGGTTTTTCAAACTGGAAGGCGACCTGTAATAAGATACAATACAATACATTATCTTCATAACTTTTTCATGATCTAGCTGAGGCGGGCATTCCCATGCTTAGCTTCATAAATTCATTTTCATGTACATAGGACAAACAACCGTCTGTATGGCAGACTGATGATTATGGTAGAGCCATCATCCTTTGATTCGGATGATCATCTGTGTAGCAACGATGTACATTTGATGTCTTTATTTTCCTGAATATATCGTAGCCCAGATGGATGAAACTAGATCCGGGGTCTTCAAACTTGTACAATCTTCGCCCGAAGTACAAGTCGATCCATGTGAAAAAATGTTCTGGAGTCGAACATGGAAAGACATCGCCTGATTACGAGCCAATGATGTAAGCTGTTAACAGGCGCGAGAGGAATCAACGATAATGATGATGACCCTCAAGGTACGACAGTACAATTCACGTTGTGTGAAAATGGGATTTGGCGTCGAACACCATGCAAAATCTTTCGGTTGAAGGCCATTGATGTAAACCTGTCGTCGGAAGTGAGAAACTTGCCATTGAGACATGCAAGCTTCAAAGTACTGGAAGGGTTGTTCCTAGGTCGACTTCTTGGATAATGAGCTGATGTCGAAAAGAAGTGACCCATCGTAGGAGGGCCTTAATGAATCCCACATCTACGACACAGAACGAAGAAAATGACTTTGTGGAGGTGAAAACGATTTGATGATACATGGTTCAGGCTGGCGGTCATGAAAGAATGAAGGGTGAAGGTATTGCAGTGGATGAGACACAAGATGGGTTGGTGAATTCTCTGAGTGACTTCTCTTGAACATATCGGCGACACTGAAATGGATTGGTAGCGTTAACCCCAAAAATGGATGGTACAGAGGATCAATGGTAATATGAACGACGAACGAAATAACCCAACCTGACTCAATCATGGTGATGGAGTGAAAGTGTCATGTTCAAGAGCGACTTGCTACCAATAAAGTTTCTTCAATTTTTCTTCCCAATTTTTCCCGGTCATTACTGACCAGCACCTCTTTATTTTTGTCAAGCTTGAGGAGGATAACATATGCTTGTTCTATAATTTTCCCTTCGGGCAAACCCGTCACTATGTTTTAACGAGCTTAGCAGCAGTGAAACTCGTTTTTGTCTTTATGGACAAGTTTGTCGCTATTGGTTTTAACGAGTTTAACGATAAAGATAACTCAGTCCTTTTTCAATTTTAGAGAGTCTGAAAAGGGATGGAAAGGAAACTCCAGTAATCCATTTTCATCATATAATCCCTTAAGTCTGAAAAAGTATAAAATAATACGAAAGGGATGGATTTTCGATAGTTTTAAGGAGCCGAACAAGACAAGCGCTCGATATTTTTGTGTAATAATCCCTCAGGTCCAAAAATATTAAAATCTGGAGGAGGGATAGCACTTCCGATAGCTTTAACGAGTTGAAGAGGCCAATTGCTCGACAATATTTTCATATTTTACAAGTTAGATGAAAAGAGCTTAAAGGAGACTCGTTTTTTGAGGAACGAGTGAAATTTTCGAGTAGCAGCTAGTTCCAGGTAAGGTTTGGAAATTTTCAATCATGGTAGTGTAAAGAAGATGGCTAATAGAATCACTCATCGCAACTGTTTCTCAAAAGGGGTAAACAATCAAATGGAGGCGTATGATCGGCTAAAACAGAGTGGAGGTGATGGTAAGAACACGAACAGGGCTCAAAAGCTGATGATAGTGCATTCGCAATGGTTATTTACAAGAGGTTGGTTCATTTTTTAATGAGCTTAAACTCTGGGGGAACATTTTCTCTTGCTTAGGTTTAATTTTTAATGAGCTTGAACTTCGCATAAAAACTGCTCGTGGTGGGTTTATTTTTTAACGAGCTTGAACCTTGCGGTAACACTGCTCGTGGCCTAATTTATTTTTTAATGAGCTTGAACCATGCGACAACATATGCTCAGATTCAGTTTCATGTTTACACAAGCTTGAAACGAAAAACTATGCTTGTTATAAATTCCCATGCCCCCAACATTATAACACAAATCAAGGTGCATGCCCCCCAAGCTTCATTACATTCAACATGGTGGTTCGAATGAAAGTTTACCTTCGAGATCTTTGAAAGACTCAACCTGGATTTGGAAGGGAGTTGTTTCATTTTTTAATGAGGTTGACATAGTAAAATAACTTTCCTCATAATCCACCGTTTTTACAGTATTTGATAGAAAATCAAAAACTGAAGGATGATTAAGGTTGCTGGAATAATCTTCATGGTAATCCGGAAGATGGGAACGATGGTGGTAATCTTCTCATGGTGCCTCTCCTATCATCATTGACTGAACGATTCCTTCATCTGTAGAATGTATATGTGACCAAGGATTTGAAGAGATACCATATTCCTTAGATCTATCTATCCAAACACTCGATGAGCGTTGATTTGGGTTTTCCCCCTAGGCCAAGAAAATTGATTGCTACAATATTTCTAAAATGGCGATGATCCATGCTGTCAAAATGTTCAGGAATCTTCTAAATCTAGAAGATATCATATTGCAGGTTCCCACCGTGGCCACTTCCGCTATATTGTTTGGAGGCGGTACGGCAAAAGTACCCGTCAATGTAGGGTCTTTTAGTAGGTCTACTTCGATATTTTGAAGCGACTGAGAGCTTCTGTGGATCATCAGAATGCTTCCCGTAACTTGTGAACTATTGGGGAGAAAGGTTTGTTGGTCGACGATTGTAATCCCTCCTTGAAAAGGAAACACAATCTTTCTAAAGTATGTCGACACAACAGCAGCCATAGCATAAATCCAGGGCCTTCCCAATAGGATGTTGTAATCAAGGTTTCCATCGATAACTTCAACATCAATTTCTACTGTCTTGTCCCCCAGTTCGACTTGCAAGTTACTTAAAATCCCGTATGGAGTGTATGTTCATCCATCAAATGCTTTCAACGTCATTGATGATCGCGACAAGGGTGGTGAGCCCAAAGTTTTCCAACAACTCATCGACATAATACATGTAGATGCTCCCTCATCAATAATCGTTCGATGAACAGTTTTGTTGAAGGATTTCACTTGAATAAGGAAAGCAAGTTGAGATGGTAACTGAGGGTCATATCCTTTATGATTAAAGGCCACAAGATTGGAATCCGCTGGGTCAATCCCACCTATTTCTAATAATAGAGCCTACTTTTGGGAGGGGAAATTTTGTAGTACCTCATGTGTCGACATAGCGGACGACGATTGGGCCAAGTCCTCTACTATATTATAATTCTGTGTTTCTCTGACATGAGGATTAAATGTCGATTTGTGTACTAATCCCTTTGGCGGCTTTATCGTTAGCTCAAGAATGATGGGTGGCACAACTTCGGTCGAAGTTGTTGTCGAACTACCAGGTTGATCAGTAGCCTTGTTGTTCGACAACTATGGATTTCTGTAATCTTTATTCCTTGTCGATATCAAAGCATCATTTTTCTGTTTCGAAATGGACAACATGAGCACTTGGGATAGGGAAGCATTGTCACTAGCAACTAGATTGGTTCCTGGATTTGGAAACGGATCAGTCAATACTGCTGAGGTTTTTGAATTCTTTAAGAGTTTCCTAAGCTCAGCTTTATGTGGACAGTCTTTCGTCCAATGATCCTCATCGCATATAAAGCATGGATGATTTGGTATCCTTTCTCTAGGAGGGTTTGCAGAAGACTTTTCAGGAGACGACTCCTCTTGTTTCTTCTTTTTCCCTTTATTTTTCTTCTTACCCCCTGGTTGCTTTAGTTCTTTTCCTTTGTCAGTCGACATAGCATTTACCTCCGAGGCGAGAAGTTCTTCATTTGCATTTTGACTAGAAACCATACGAGCTTTCTTCGATGTAGCCTTTATGATTTTTGTGCTAGTCGTACCTATCACACCATTGCTGACATGAGAGTCTTTGTTTGATTTAGGAGGAGGAGGAATGGAAAACTCCAGTCTAGGAGCATCGGGGATTTTGTCATAGAGCGTGCCAGACTAAGTATAGATCAAGTCTAGATATTGCGCACGAGCAATGACTTGCTCTTTAGTGACGACCCCTCCCTTTGCCACATCTTCTGTGATAGAAGGTAACAATGACTTAATAAACCATTCAGCTAACAACTGATCAGGATCATATGTTTTTACCATTCTACGACGACGACGCCACTCATGGATATGATTAGATATGTGAGTGGCTGTCATTTGTTTGAATTTGGTAAGAAGTTCTATTCCTGTTTCGTACCTTATGGGTAATTGAAAATGGGTTAAAAAGGTTGTGGCAAGGGTACTAAAGTTATCAAATGAAGCTCTAGGCAATTCAATGTACCATTTTGCTACCAGACCAGTTAACATTCACTGAAAAAGGTGAAGCCTAATCGAATCATCATTTAGAGTGTTGGATGAACACCACAGATGAAAGGTCATCACGTGATTCAATGGGTCTTCACCCGGATTTCCATTAAATTTAGGAATATCTAATGGAAGTTTATGAGGAATCGCCAGCCACCAAGGGGCATAAGCAATCAGATCATTTGTTAGCCGATTTAGATCCGGTAACTCTAAAGTCACCACAAAGGGTAACTGTTGATTCAGGTTTGGCGAAGCATACCCAGGATAAGATGGTATTGCCTGAGTAGTGGGTCTTTTCATACCAGCATAATGCATTTGACGCTGATAGCTTTGGTAAGGTTGATGGGCATAACCACTATGAAATGATTGATGTTGAGCGTTTTGAATATATGACTGCCCCTTACTTGAAAAGATTTGTTGGTCAGATCCTTGGTAAACTTGTTGGAATTGCGGTTGTTGATATTGCACTAGCCATGGTTGTGAAACCATTTGCTGTTGTCCAATACTGGCTATTTGACCAAGATGAGGGGTAATAATATCCGTTTGAACCTGGGTTGCTCCGGTTAGGGAGCCACTAATTGGTGATTGCGGCTATGTTGTGGAGACAGGAGGCTGTTGTATTACGACTTGAGAAACTTGAGGTTGGCATACAACAGGCAACGCTTGTACTTGCGACACTTTGACAATGGCCGGTGTAGTGGGGATATTCAACAGAGGTAGGCTTTGTTGCATTGAGTATACAACTCTTGGTTGTTGAGGCAGTATTGGCACCCAACCACTGGATGTAGTTCCAGCATGACCCGAATTCTGTTGCGAACTCGCATATGGTTGTTCTCCCGAAGGAAACAATGAAAGGGTATACTACCCCCCATATGGTGGCAATCCAATGCTCAAAGGAATGATTGGCCTTTGGGGACAGGACTTCCCAAATTGATACTATTGTGAAGGATCAATTTGTTGGGACTCAACATAATAGATTCCAGATATTATTCCAGATGAACAAATGGGAACAGACCATACTGTCGAAACAGTCCCTGGATGGACTCTTGCTCAGAATTTTGCATATCTGTTTCTTCTTCAATTTGTTCTTGGGTCTCAGGGGTAAGTACTCGGTAGGCAAAAGTTCCCCAAGGACAAGTAAATGTGGTTTTGTCTTGATCTTCAGGTGCTACCTGAATTTGATTATAC
>APFE031656409.1:0-15199 GCA_000404065.3 Pinus taeda
TTTCAAATATGTTATACTCATTTACTGATATATATATATCTTTTAATTTTTTTATAATTGTAAAGTCTAACTATATATCATAAAGTTTAATGTATATATATAGATACCTTCATATATTCTAAAGTGTAACATTTTTATTAATGGGTCAATTAGATGGGTTGTTACATAAGCGTTTGGGTCACATGAGCGAGAAGGGTTTAAAAATCCTTGTTTGTAAAAATTTATATATGGTGGACAAAGAAGGGTTTCATTCCTTAGAGGTGGCTATGACAGAAAGACAAATGTGTTAGAATTAGTACATTCAGATGTGTTTGGGCCTGTTAACATCAAATCATTAGGAGGAACATCATATTTTGTAACATTTATAGATGATGCATCTAGGAAGGTTTTTTCATATCCTATGAAAAATAAAAGTGAAGTGTTTGGAATATTTCAAAAATTCCCTGTTGCTATTGAAAGAGAGACTAACAAATTGTTGAAGT
Source organism: Pinus taeda (assembly GCA_000404065.3). Taxonomy (NCBI): domain Eukaryota; kingdom Viridiplantae; phylum Streptophyta; class Pinopsida; order Pinales; family Pinaceae; genus Pinus; species Pinus taeda. Next base: position 483 of record APFE031656409.1, read on the forward strand.
GTTTAAGAACATATAATGGTGGAGAATATTGCTCAAATGCATTTAAGGAATATTGTAACAGGTTTGGCATAAAGCATGAGAAGATTTTGCCTTGTACTCCTCAATAGAATCGTGTTGCAGAAAGGATGAATCACACCATTATGGAAAAGGTGTGAATTATGTTGTCCAATTCTAGTTTGGAGAAGAATTCTTGGGTTGAAACAATCGGGACAGCTTGCTAACTCATAAATAGATCTCCAACTACAACGTTGGATGGGTAGTATCCCTAAAGAAGTTTGGACTGGTAAGAATTTGAATTATTCACACTTGAAAATATTTGGATGTGAAGCATTTGTACATATTCCCAAAGAAAATAGAACTAAGCTAGATGATAAATCTATGAAATGCATTTTTTTGGGATATGTGGATGAAGATATTGGTTATCGTATATGGGATGTAGTCAAACATAAAATTATTAGAAGCAGGGATGTTATATTTAATTAGTCAAAAATGTTCAAGGGCACTGTAGGTGAGTTGGAGGTCAAGAAGGTTATTGACAGGTTTGAAGAGCAGCAGGAAAACATACCACCAATATAAGAAAATGAACTGCAAATTCAGGAGCACGAAGAACAACAAGTGGAAAATGATGAACACCAAGAAGAAGGAACCTTGCAGGAACCTTTACAGGAGATTCAAACTGATAATGCACCACCACAGTTAGTTTGTAAATTTTCTAGGCCTCATAAGCCTTCACAAAGGTATCCTCCTTCAAACTATATTTTGTTGACTGACGAAGGTGAACCTAATTGTTTTCAAGAAGCTTGTAAAGTCGAGCACAGTAAAGAATGGAAGAAAGCAATGGAAGAAGAAATGAACTCTTTGTAGGAAAATAAAACTTGGGAGTTGGTAAACCTCCCAAAAGGTACAAAGGCTCTATAAAACAAATGGGTATAAAATATTAAGCATGAAGGTGACGAAAAGAAGGAAAGGTATAAAACAAGGCTGGTGGTGAAAGGTTTTGCCCAAAAAGAAGCTATTGGCTTCATTGAAATTTTCTCACTTGTTGTTAAAATGTTATCCATTAGAGTCATTCTTGGTCTAGTTGTTGCTTTAGACCTAGAATGTGAATAGTTAGATGTAAAACTGCATTCCTTCATGGTGAATTGGAGAAATAAATTTATATGGAGCAGCGAGAAGGCTTCATAGAAAAAGGCAAAGAAGCCCTTGTTTGTAGGTTGAAGAAGAGTCTCTATGGGTTGAAACAGGCACCTCAACAATGGTACAAGAAATTAGATTCACTCATAAAAAATCATAAAAATTAATTAAAATATAATTTTGTTTTAATTATTATTATTCCGAATTATTAAAAAAATTAATGTATTTGTAAGAAGAGCTTCGGCGTAAATCACATAAGAAAGAATTTTGTCGACGCGTTTCGAACCAACTAGTGTGGTTCATCATCAGGACGAGTTGAAGAAACAGACCTGGCCTAGTAGGTTAAATAGATTGATGCAGAGACTCCAACGGCTATATAACGGCTAATTTTGACCCTAGGACCTAGCTCAACTATCTAATATTATTATTATTCTTATAATATTAAAATACAATATTTCATTTCTCGAAATTGGCAAAATTAGGTACTATGCATAGAATCTTACGCAATTTATTAATTAAATAACATTAATAAACTAATATTAATGGTTATTGTGAATTAATTATTAGTTTAAATGATTTCTTTTGAGGAACTTATATTATTATTGTTGTTTTAGTAATATTAAATTAATAAAGTAATACTCAATTTCTAGAAATTAGTAAAAAAAAAAGGTATAATGAAAAGTAATATATTGAAATTAGTTGTAATGAATAGTAATTTATTTGGTTAAATACCATTCTGTTAATAACAATTATTACTAATGGTTCTTATAAATTTATTATTAGAATGAGTGATTTCCTTAAAAGACGTAATTATAAAATCCTAAAAAATCATAAGTATTTCCTTTATTAAATTAAAAACTAAATATATACAGGAATTATATATTAATGTGATGTTAAATCATTTATGTGTTTATAAAAGTTATTAAGCTTACTACCTATTAATACTATTCATAGGAGGTTGGATTCAATAATTTATTTTATGCATTGGGATAAGAATAATATTTTAATCATATCACCTACAAGGGCCTTACTTATTATTGCTAGTATGAGGAGGGTAAATATAAATGAAGAAATCACAAATAAACATAAATTGACAATCTAAGAATATATCATAAAATAGAAACCCTAATAATCTTGATTATAAGAACAACTACATAATACCACCTAGGATAAGGACCTTCATAAACAAGGTCAAATCAAAATACGAATAATAGTTAAAAACAAATAAATCATACCAACATCATACCCGAAAAGAATAATAGGTGGTATTATGTAGTTGTTCTTATAATCAAGATTATTAGGGTTTCTATTTTATGATATATTCTTAGATTGTCAATTTATGTTTGTTTGTGATTTCTTCATTTATATTTACCCTCCTCATACTAGCAATAATAAGTAAGGCCCTTGTAGCTGATATGATTAAAATATTATTCTTATCCCAATGCATAAAATAAATTATTTAATCCAACCTCCTATGAATAGTATTAATAGGTAGTAAGCTTAATAACTTTTATAAACAGATAAATAATTTAACATCACATTAATATATAATTCCTGTATATATTTAGTTTTTAATTTAATAAAGGAAATACTTATGATTTTTTAAGAATTTATAATTACGTCTTTTAAGGAAATCACTCATTCTAATAATAAATTTATAAGAACCATTAGTAATAATTGTTATTAACAGAATGGTATTTAACCAAATAAATTACTATTCATTACAACTAATTTCAATATATTACTTTTCATTATACCTAATTTTTTTTTTACTAATTTCTAGAAATTGTGTATTACTTTATTAATTTAATATTACTAAAACAACAATAATAATATAAGTTCCTCAAAAGAAATCATTTAAACTAATAATTAATTCACAATAACCATTAATATTAGTTTATTAATGTTATTTAATTAATAAATTGTGTAAGATTCTATGCATAGTACCTAATTTTACCAATTTCTAGAAATGAAATATTATATTTTAATATAATAATATTAGATAGTTGAGCTAGGTCCTAGTGTCAAAATTAGCCGTTATATAGTCGTTGGAGTCTCTGCATCAGTCTATTTAACCTGCTAGGCCAGGTCTGTTTCTTCAACTCGTCCTGATGATGAGCCACACTAGTTGGTTCGAAACGCGTCGACAAAATTCTTTCTTATGTGATTTACGCCGAAGCTCTTCTTACAACTATGACAAATCACAGAATTCTCAATTCTAAAATTAATGTATCTTATATCTATATATATATAACAAGATTCTTAACTAAATAGATTCACTTTTTCTTGTAAAAAATTTTTAATATAATTTTTTTATATTATCATATATCAATACTATAATTTACTAATACAATTTTTCATATATGATAAAGTTTTTTAGAATAAATTTTGAGACATTATCATACACCAATACTATAACTTACTAATACAACTTGTCTATATGTTACATGTTCACGTGACAATAGATTTAATTTAATCATCTGTCATTAAAAAAACCATCACTGCTTTGAAAATATATTTTACTTTTAATTTATACATAAATACTGCTCAAAATATTCTAAAATATTTTATTAAAAACTACATACATATATACCTAATTTACTTTATTTATAATTAAATTAAAATATAGAATCCCACTCCAACAAAAATAAATTCTAATCAAATATCCGCACCAAGTTTCAAGCAGTATGTAAAGGTGGTGAAAGCACTTGTACTGAATAAAAAGGTGGTGAAAACACTGCCCTATTTCTCGTCTGGAGCAGTGCGCTAGATTATCAAAATGAATCTGTTACACGGATAAAGGGAGCAGCGCGCTAATTATGATGGATGGATTTTGCTAGTAACACACGTCATGGCCGTTCCGAATTCGGATCTACAAAGGATTGAAATTGAAACACAAATCACTTAAGTCTCATAAACAGCTTCACATGGTTCTCCGTCAAACTTTTGTCCGCATATAAATTCATTGCAACTCGAATGAAATTATAGAAGTGGAATAGAATCATCAAATTTGGGGGGAGGTAGCTTTGTGAAGGATTACATATAAAAAAATGCCTGCCCTGTGCTTTAGTAATCACAACGGCCCAACGGCCCCTATGTTGTTCAGCTGTTTTTTGCAGTGTCCATATTCCTAACTTTTCTCTCACATGTTGAACCTGATGCCGTTGTGAAGAAAATTGGTGGGTCGCCCATTAATGTGAATTACTCAGAGAGCCAAAGTGTCAGTGAAGTGTGTTCTGGCAGAAACATTTCAGTGAGTGAGCGTATGATCTACACAGGGCCAGTTGGTATACCTGTATATGCTGTGGAAATTAGAAACACATGGGCTACTGGGTGCGCAATCCGCAATATACACATCAGCTGTGGCTCCTTCGCGTCGACGATAGAGATAGACCCTAAAACATTGGCGGCGGGAGATGGTGTGTCCATCAACTATGCCAATAATGCCATCTATCCACTGAAAGTCGCTTCCTTGTTCTTCTGTCATGATATTACTCTTTTTCCTTGTGCTTCTGAAGTTCCTCCTTGTCCTGGTTCTGAGGGTTAGCTTCTGAATGTACTCCTGGTCTTGGTTCCGAGGGTTAGTTTAATTGGTAGCAAAATATTGTATTTTTGTGGGCTAGTTTATTTTCTAGTAAAGCATCCTATTTCTATTAATGAGAAGTGATAAGATTAAATAATTGATTAGATAAAAAGTCATCCGTGATACTATTCCAGAAGTAATCTTTATTATTTTATAAATAGAGTGGTTACAATCTTTGTGAATCATATGTTTTATTTTCATATTTTTTTTTAGGGTTGTTTAGTTTATTTGGATACCTATTTAATAATGGGCATATTTTTTTAAATCTATATTTTTAATTAAGAATTAGAAATATATATATTTTTAATTAGAATTATAAATATAAATATAATCTAATAAGTACTTGATGATTTTTTTACAAATATTAAAAAAAGGTAGTTGTAAATTCAATTGGTATATTTCATTGATATTATTCAAGAAGTAATCTCTATTACTTTATAAATAGAATGGTCACTAATCCCCATGAGTTATATGTTTTATTTTCATATCTTTTCACAGTTGTTTAGTCTATTTGGATGCCTATTTCACAAAGAGCATACTTTATAGTTGTAATGTACCCACCTACATGATATAAACATACCCTAATAATTTTTATTTTTTTACATATTTGTCAAACCCTATTCAACCTCAAACGTCCATATTAAATATTACATATTGACCTTACATAAATTTCAAATATCACATACGCCATTCTGGAAATATCAAAGAGTTTTGTTTTGAGTTGTCAGAAAAACTTTCTGGTAGAAGTTTTGTTTGATGACCGCTTTAATGCTGGTGCTGCCTACTCTTAACATCTTGCTCGGGAATTTATTTACCACCGGTTCTGTCACGTGATGGGGTATGGCCATAGTACACTCTGACTTCACGCCCCTCAAGCTTCTCCCCTCATCGATGGTGTGGATGTATGTATACCCATCTAACGGCTGTGCTGGTTCGATGTACTCCACCCTTGTTTATCCAGTAGCATGGAGTCTCCCAAACCATTTGCTCAAGATTTGTTTCAGCTCCATCTCTTCTCCTTGGCACCAAATCATCCAGAACTCCTTCGTGCTGAATGAATCCAGATGGTCTACGAACATCACTGCACTCTGTACTGTAATCAACCTGGTTATTTTGAGGCAGTCATCTTCTGGTCAGAGTTTTTCCATGCAAGTTCTTAAATTCTTTGATATTTTCTCTTTTGAGGTTATCTTTATGTTTTCTATCCAAATCTCTAATAGTTTTCTTTGCTTGCCTTTGTTTTTGGTTGAGGGGTCATGTTTCCACCCTCCAGAAATCACCGAAGGTTCTGAAAGATGCTTCTCAAGTTTCCCAGGTTTTACCTCTTTTGCACCAGCTAATGGGTAAGTTTCATAGAATTCTTCTCCTGAAGGTTTTCATCTTCTAGATCTATTGAAAGTTTCCCATTCTGGGTTGTTGAAAGGAAGGGGTTCTTCCAATTTATTTTTAAAGGCCCTCTAACCCAAAGTCTTTATGACTCCTATTTTGTTATTGTATCAGATTGGTGGCAAATTCTATACGCCATTTAGGGTTTACTCTACGCTTTTCATGGTTAATGGAATTTGTTTCTCGGAATTATCTCTCAGAACCGTAGCCTTGGTTATCTTGGTACATTGTCAGATTTGATATGCCCTCGGGCTTGCTCTTTAATTTGCTGATACGCTGTATATTTCATTCATTTAAAAAAAAGAATAGTTCTAGATATAAATCCTAGGTTGAATCCCATTATAGCTTACTCTAGTTTATATTTTTGCTGAGCACAATTTTGTATATTTTTTCCAGTTTTCTGTTAGGGTCCTTGAGACCAGAGTATATGTTAAGTTTTAAAATGCATGCCAAAGTTTCCCGTGCGTTGCAGCTTCTCCCTATTCTTTAATGTTCTAACCCTTTCAGGGTTCCTTGAGTTATAATAATTCCTATGGTTTTTACTGTGTATTTAAATGCTCAGTTTTTTATTCCATGGAATGCTATTATGTATGCTCTACATGTTTTTTGAGATTCTGGGTACGCAATCTCCAATCTCCAGCACGGTTAATGATGGTTTAAGTTTAGCAGGTCTTGATGAATTTTGGTATTTGCTTTCAAATCTAACCCTATGGTACTGCTAATCTTTTTGAGCGTACAACATTCACGTTTTTTCTTATGATTTATTCTGCTCCTCAGAGCTCTACTTATGTTGTTTTCTAACTTTATCGTGAAGGCTTTGCTTTTGCATGTTTATATAGCTACAAGATTCTCTCTACTATCATATGTTGGTATAGCTTCATGATTTGCCCAACTATCAAATGTTAATTGTAGCTACATGTTTTGCACTGCTGTCATATATTAATATAGTTGCACACATGTAGGGAAAGAAATGGTTTTGGATTTGGATTCATTATGCATGTGGAAGTTGTTTTACCTCTCTGCATATTCTTTAAATACTTTCATAATTGTCCCTCTGCTGGTTGTGCTCTGAGGGTTTGAATCTACCCTCTAGATTTTTCCTGCATTTCTATTTGTTTTGGCATAATTAAGAAAAGAGCTCTTATACGATCATTCCTGTTAATTACTATATGGATTGTTGTCTTCTACAAGGACAGTCTTTTGCTAAATCTGAGTGCGCTATATCTTTTTGACCTTTTTGCAATTAATTTATGGATATTTTTCCTACAGACTTCTCTTACAGTTATTTCCAGTTCATAAATAAGAATAAAACTCTTCATAGACTACTAAATCATACATTTGTAAAGTTATACAGAAGAGGAATCCTATCTCTCCTGTCAAATTCCTCTACTATTCACTATAGAGAAAGCCTTCCACACCTCTTTTAATAGAAATATGATACATGATAAAGTTCACATAGCAGTTTTCCCTCAAAGGTTTCTTTACATACCTAGTTCTCTAGTTGGTAAATATCTTCTTGAAGGTTCACCCGAACCTGAGACTTCTGCTGCCTCTCAACCACCCGACCATGAGATTCATCTTTCAGGACCAGAATCTCCCCCTTGCTTACTTGCTAGACAACTGTCTTCCACAAGTTACTTACATAATGTGCAGTGCTATCTGATCATCACCACACATAGCCTCCCTTCTCTTTTTTTGCCTATCCCTACAGCGTAGATTTTCCTCCCCTCCTGTCCTGTTCTCCCGAAACTTTTCTAGTTAGAGGAGGTAGTTAGGGTTGCACTCCTAGCAACAGTCTTTTCCCCAAGAGGAAAAATTCTTACCAACTTTTAAAAGAAACATTTCTTCTCTCTCATAATAAAAAAATACTATTCAATTTCAAACAGATAATAATATCAGGTTCAGTTTATATTTACCACAGTAAACCAAATATTTACATTTTTTTCCGGGGCATTACATCTCCCCCTCCTGAAATTGGACATCTTCCTGATGTCTTTTGGCCATGAACAACCTTGGATAAGCTCTTTTCATGAGTTCTTCATCTTTGCAAGTGGCCTCATCAGGCCCAAAGTGCTGCCACTGCACTTTAACTTGGGTAATAGCTTGTTTCCACAGCATTACTTCTCTCCGGTCGAGGATGTTCAGTGGCTCGACCCAGATTTATCCTTCTGGCTCGACCTGAAACATGCAACATCTTAAATGATTTTTTCTTTAAAAAAAACTCATTTCGATTGATCTATCGGAGCTATTCCTTACCTGTATATCTTGCCAACTGATTACATGCTTAGGATCATAAACATATTTTTTTAACACGAAAACATGAAAAATGTTGTGGACTCATATATGAATTAGCAGAGTGAGCTGGTATGCTACCATCCCAATTCTTGCCAAGACTTGAAAAGGTCCACAAAATCGGGGTTCCAACTTAGCGCACTTGCTCCATTGTAACATGCTCTTTTTTCTCTAATTCTCACATACACATGATCACCGACTTGATACTCCTTGAACTTCCTTTCCCGATCAACAAAGTCCTTTTGCCTATCCAAAGCTGCATTTAGATTAGACCGTACCTTCTTAACCATTTCCTCCATTTCCTTAAACATTTCGGGACCTAACATCAATCTGTCTTCGATCCACCCCTGCTTGAGGGTGTGCGACACTTCTTCCCATATAATACTTCAAATGGGATCATTTGCAATGATGTATGATAGGAATTATTGTATGCGAACTAGACCAAGTGCAGATAGTCTTCCCACATGGTTGGTTGCTGCATTACATATGCTCTTAACATGTCTTCCACTACCTGGTTCACTCATTCAGTTTGTTCGTCAATTTGAGTGTGATAAGTTGTACTGAAGTTTAGCTGAGTCCCCAATTCTTCAAACAATGTTTTCCAAAATACCGATGTAAATTTTACATCACGGTCCGAGATTATTGTTTGTGGTAAACCATGCAACTTAAATATATTCTGCATGAAAACATGGGTGATCTGCATAGCTCTGTAAGTAGATTGCACAGGTATAAAATGTGCTGACTTACTTAACTTGTCCACCACCACCATGATGGAGTCGTTATTTTTCTTTGACTTAGGCAAACCCATTATGAAGTCCATAGAGATGGTTCCCACTTCCATTCCGGAATGGGTAGTGGTTGTAATAACCCCACAAGGTGTTCGTGTTCTACTTTAATTTGTTGGCACTCCAAATAATGTGCCAAGTATCCAGCCACATCTTTCTTCATACCCAACCAATAATATTATTTTTGGAGTGCAATGATCATTTTCTGATATCATGGATGTCCAACATAATGACTCTTATGATATTCATCCAAAATCAAGTTTTTAATGTTGTTTTGATTAGGCACATACAACCTTTTCTTGTAATACAACATTCCAGCAGCATCCAAAGCATAGCCTGGCTATTTTTCTTTACTGGTTGGGTACTGAGCTTGTTGTTTTATTTGTTGATTGTGATATCTTATTCTTCTGCCTTTTTAATCATTTCTTCGAAGGGGCTTTTCCCTTCACTGCAAGAAATCACATATAGACATTGCAATTTCTGACTTAAAGCGTCTACGACACAATTCTATTTCCCTTTCAAATGCTTGATCTCAAAATCAAAACCACTTAAGGAATCCACCCACCATGCTTGCCTAGCATTTAAGGTGGGCTGGCTAAAATAATTGGTCAGACTGTGGTGATCTGTCAATAATAGAAATTTTCTTCCCATAAGATAATGTCGCCACATTTTTAAAGCGTGAATGATGGTTGCCAAATCTAGATCATAAGTTGAATATTTCTACTCATGCTCTTTTAATTTTCTTGACTCATAAGCTATTACTTTCCCTTCTTGCGTTAACAAACCTCTTGCCCCTTCCTTACTTGCGTCCGTGCACACCACATAATCTTTACTAGGATCGACTATGCTTAGAATGGGTGCGGTGGTGAGCAGATGTTTAAGTTGTTCGAAATTTTTTTGACATTCAAGGGTCCAGCTAAAGGTTCTTCCATTTTTCTATAAGGAAGTCATTGGATAAGCTACTCTCGAAAATCCTTCTACAAATCGTTTGTAATAACCTGCTAGCCCCATGAAGGATCTAATGTGTGCAACATCCTTTGGTACTGGCCATTCCATTATGGTCCTTATCTTTTCGGGATCCAATACGATCGATTCTTTAGTGATTATATGCCGAAAATATTGTATTTGTTCCTTGAAGAAATCACATTTGTTGAACTTAGCATATAATTGGTGTTCTCGGAGGGTTTGCAATACTAGTCTGAGGTGCTCCTAGTGCTCCTCCATAGTTTGAGAATATATCAGTATATCATCAATAAAAATTAGCACAAACATATCCAAATACTAATGAAATATGTTGTTCATTAGACACATAAAGGTTGTGAGGGCGTTGGTTAATCCAAAGGGTAACACCACAAACTCATAATGACCATATCATGTTCTAAAATTTGTTTTAGCTATGTCTTCCTCTTTAATCCTGATTGGTGATACCCTGATCACAAATCAATCATTCACAATATTGTTTCTCCTTTTACTTGATCAAACAGTTCATCAATACGGGGTAGAGGATAGTTATTTTTTATCGTCAATTTATTCAATTGGTGATAATCCATACACATACGAAGGGTGCCCTCTTTCTTCTTAACGAACAACACCGGGGCTCCCCAAGGTGACACATTGGGGTGAATGTAGTTTTTGTGTAACAACTCCTATAATTACATTTTTAACTCTGTCAATTCTGGTGTGCTCATTCTATAGGGTGCTCGGGACACTAGGGCTACTCCTGACACCAATTTGTTGGTAAACTCTATGTCTCTCTTGGGTGGCAATCCGGGAATCTCTTCTGGAAACACATCCGCATATTCTTGTATCACAGGAATGTTTTCCAATGTGGCTATTTTATTTTTGATTTCGCATAACCCAATTGGATGGCATATATCTAACATCCTTTGCTAATGCATTTTGCTAACTGAGAGGTGGTTATTGATTGAATCTGCACTCGCCGCTTAATTCCTTGCATCTCTTGCTTTCTTCCATGCTCGTCTTTATAATAGATAGTCTTAGTTTTACATTTAATTATGGACCAATGTTTTTCTAACTAGTCCATACCAATCAGTACATCATATGAGGCAAGGGGAAGCACATTTAAATATTTTGTCACTTGTTGTCCTACTATCTTTAAAGGGCAGTTATTGACCTTAGCAAGCACTTGTGTCTTTGCCCCTCTTGCCAGTTGTACTAGCCAAGGGTCCTTAAATTTAATAGGTTGAAATTTACAACGCTCCATAACCTTAGGACTAATATAAATTAACGTAGCTCCAGGATCAATTAAAATAGTTACAGCAATGTCTAAGAGCTTACCTTCAAATTCCACCATGGTCGGCTGGTACTCCACTTGACGATCTTCTAGGGCAGCATTAATCTTTGGTAAACTTCATCCTACATCACCAACTATATATGCTTCATAGATCTAGGAAACTCGTTCGCTTCCTTTTTGTTGAGGGTAGTTTTTCACATAATGAGGTCTACCACAGCCCCAACATTGCATTGGAGGCCTTGCTCTCCCTTCGTTGTCTATTTTTCTAGGTTGTTCACTGATTCTAGACTTAATGGGGGGATTTAATCAGAGCGGATTCTTCTGTATGTTTCTGTTGTTTTTCCCCTTGGATTATCTAATAACTATTTAATTACCTTAATTTATATAAAATTTTAAAATCTTTGGGGTGCTAAATATTTTATAATAATTAATTAAACAACTTATACCAATTTTCTATTATTTCTTCTTTATCTCCATATATGCATGGCCCAAATTTGTCTCAAGTGATTGATTACAACAAGACCTTTACATAATCACTCATGGCCCAGTCTTGTCTCAAGTGATTGATTACAACAAGACCTTTACGTAATCACTCAAACTTGAAGCTCATTGTCAGTTATGTTTTCCAAATACTATTTATTATTAGAAATATCCCAAACGGGCTATACAATTTTGTTATCGGGCCGGTCATGGAAAGTAATAATTAAATGCCCAACTTTACAAAATCCAAATGAGAAAACATAGTGTGCTATAACGATGAGGCAATTCTTTTATAAAGATATATACTTCAAAATAAATTAGTTTTTATATTTTTGGTTAAGTTTCTTCTATGTTGTAACCAATAAATATTAGGTATAAATTTGTGGGTGGAAGAAAATTATATATTTGTTTATCAAATTCTCACCATTTTTATGAATCGCTCCATTTATCATTATCTTGCATGGAAGAGGAAGAGAAATAAATTATAGCTTTAACTCTATAAAAATGACAGTTGGAAAATAAAATCTAATAAAAATTAATTATAAGGAAAATATGATTAATTAAAAATTAGAAATCGAATATTGAACTTAAAATAAATAACAAAATAAATAACAAAATACTAAACATTAATTTAATAAACAACGATTTACTATGAGACATTTAGGATTATGAGAAATAGTAAATAAATATATGAAATAAATTAGATCTAATATGCCCATGGTGCTCTACATTTTAACATGAGGCAAATAAAGTAAAGTACTAGATCAAGAAATTTTTAGATTTAAAATTAAAAAAAATAATAATAAATAAAAAACTACTAAACTACGAAAACAAGTATGTATTGCATACATTATGGCACATATATTGTATTGATTTCATATGTTCTATTGAAGTATTAAATGATATGTTATTATTAAGCGTAAATTCCCTCAACACTACCTAATATAATAATAATAAAACCGTCAACCCTACTTAATTAAAAAATAATGAAAAATAATAAAACTAAAAAGGTAAAAAAAAGAGTAAAAATAATAGTAACAATAATAATCCTACATAATTTCCGTTTGGGATAGCTCAATTGGGAATGGCTGGTTGTGGAAATGAAGTCTCACATAACCAGAAGTTCATGGGTTCAAATCTTGTGCTAATGAAGTCTCACATAATGAGTCTTTGGTTCAACTCTTGTGCTATAGATTGGACATGTTGGACATGATGGCTAGCTGTGGAAATGAAGTATCACATAACCAGAAGTTCATGGGTTCAAATATTGTGCTAATGAAGTCTCAGAGAAGGAGTCTTCGGTTCAAATCTTGTGCTATAGATTGGACATGTTGGACATGATAAAGATGTAGTCCTACCAAACTTACAAAAAAAATCCTACTCAATTTAATTTGTTATATTCCAACTTTTCAATAAAAAATTATAAATAATTTCTTTAGAAAGGAAGAAATAAAAAAATAATACTATTCATATTTCATTATAAAAACTTAAACAATTATAATTTATATTGAACAACGATATTCCAAAAAATAATTAATCACAATATAAAAACTTAATAGTTATATGTATATGTATTATGAAGCTTTTAATAAAATTAGAAATAAGAAATTTTCTATATATAAAGAGGTGAAATACACAAAATATAAATAGATACATTGTACAATATAAATTAAAATAATTATCATAGAGAATTCATAAAACTTAATACTTCTAATAATGATTAAGATTAAGGATATATGTTTTTTAGTAAAAGGTAATATGTTCAAATTTCGAAGGGGTGGAGTATGTACTCATTTCTAAACATGAGAAGTCAAATTGGTTCATTTAACTCTAATGGATATATGATTTCTATATTCCAATACAATGGAGATGAGTTAAATAAAAATACTTTTAATGTAAAAATGTGGGTCATAAATGAAATGTTTTAATAAATATTTCAATATTATGTATATATTATATAAAAAAACGAAAACAAAAACATTATGGTTAAAAAGTTGTATGGATGTGTTGCTTTAGATGAAAGAGGTGTAAAAAAGAAAAACATCTTAAGAAATCTAATTATTCTTAACATTTAATAGATATACAGTTAACATGGATCTATATTAATATTATGAAAATTTTGAATAAAATTAAGTAAATATAGATTAATGAAAGTAAACATAAATAAGGGTAAATTAGAAGAATGGGGTACTTTACCAAAAAGAAAAAACGAAAAACAGGAAAGAATAAATAAACTTAAAATAATGATACAAATTAAAGGATGATGGAAGGGTGAAATAATTACATTAAAATAAAATGAAAAAATAAGAATTATAATACATTAGTAAAAACTTGTAAATATTTAACTAATGTTGGTAACTTTTGGTTATGGGATTTAGAAAGTGAGATATGTATACATATTTATAAATGTTTTCTAATTTGTTAAATTTATATAATATGTGCAACTAAACACAAAAAATAACTTAAGAAGCCATGTTGATGAAGCTCACATTTCAATTGGTTGGAGATAGTAATGGGTGAGGCATTTAGCTACCCAAACTACTCTTTACCTCTCTCAAACTTGAACTCTCTCAAACGAGGAGCATCCTTTTCCTTGTGACTTGGTCGTTCAACAAGAATGTAATGGAAGAATAGTAGATAAGTATTGTTGGACCTATTTTCTTCTTGAATAGTGGAAATTTATGAAATTTATGATGGAATAATTATATCAAATTATTTCATGTCATGAATATAGTAGATAAGTATTGTTGGACCTATTTTCTTCTTGAATAGTGGAAATTTATGATGGAATAATTATATCAAA
>APFE031656415.1:0-36858 GCA_000404065.3 Pinus taeda
GGGCTCTGCCCCCCCTCTAACCCCCCGGTTCACTACATAGGTTAGTCGTGGAAAGAATATAACACAACCCAACACGTTGACTGACAAATACATACCCCTCTGAAACTCACTAATTGATGCCTGGATCAAAGATGGCCCAGGTTGCAAAAGATAGGTTCTGCGTACTATGACTAGCTCTGTCGATGGATCTAACAAATGATTCCAATAGGTTCGACATATGCAACAAATGAAAAAGTGGATTACCTAACCAAAATGATTACTCTTGATAAAAACAAAAATGTAACAAAAGCATATGAAGGGATTACTATGCATAGTCAAGCATAGTAATGCTTAAGGTACAACTCGCTTCGGGGTTGCGACAGTGGAATCCCATTGTAATCTACTATCTCATAGGCTCCTTTTGTTGATACATGCTTAAAAATATAGGGACCCATCCACGAAGACTGGAATTTACCTGTTCCCAATTTAGCATATTCTTGATCATAAATTAAGACCAGGTCACCTTCTGAGAAGACACGGGATTTGACATTCTTGTCAAATTGCGCCTTGACTCATTTCTTATGCACTTCGTTAGCCAAGGTAGCATCACGATGGGTTTCATCCAATTGGATTAATTCCAAGAAATGAGCCTCTTCCTCTGAATTTCTAGGGAGAAGATCGATTGTGAGCTTGAGAGATGAAATTTTGCACTGAACTATTAAGACCGCTTCCAGGCCATACACCAGCTAAAATGGTGTAAATCTAGTTGAATTTCTTACCAATTTCCAGTATGCCCACAAGGCCGAGTACAATATTAGGTGCCAACTCTACTTATGGACTCCAATCATCCTTTGCAGCGTGCGCTTTAGGACTTTGTTGATCACCTCAACTTGCTTGTTAGCTTGCGGATAATACAAAGTAGAGTTATCGTGGGACAATCCTAATTTGGCAGCCAATTCAACCATCGTGTGATTGAGGAAATGCGATCCATGATCTGTGACTATAGCTTGTGGAACACCAAATCTGGAGACTACATGATTAAAGAAAAAGAGCAGGCATTTCACCGTTGTTGTTTAATGTAGGCATCACCTTGGCCCATTTCGTAAAATAGTCAATTGCGACTATGAGATACCCATGTCCTTGGGCCGAGGTGGCCTTACATGTCACAAAATATATGCCCCATTTGGTGAATGGCCCAGGAACAGCTACTGGATGCAGAGGTGCGGGTGGTATTCTATTTTTGCGGTCGAAGATTTGATAAGCATGGAAAGTTCTGACTGTTGTTATGCAATCCTTGAACATTGTTGGCCAGAAGTAACCTGCTCATAAAATATTTTGTGTTGTTGCATAACTAGATTGATGCCCCCTACATGCGCTTGAATGACAATCATTCAGGACTTTTTCAGCCTCCTCATGGGTGAGGCACCATCGTAGAGATGTATCGATACCTCGACGGTAAAATGTATCACCAACGATCGTGTAGTCATTTGCTTGGTATCGAGTATGCTGTTGTTTTGAGTGAGAGGTATTAGCCCTATATGTTTGGGTTTGGAGATAGATGATTATATCTCCGTACCACGGATCGCTCAACGATATCAGAAACAAAGATTCATCCACGATTGATGTTATGGATGTTGAATCATTCGACGACGATGGGAAGTTGCATAGTAACTCTGCAAAAGCTAGAGATTTCTTTAATTTGGATTTTATGAATTCCATATCAAACTCTTGCAAAATAGCTATCCATTTTGAATATTTACCCCCAAGTAACTGACATGACAAGATGTAAGTCATAAAGTTGCAATTTGACAAAATGGTAGTTTTGTGAAAGAGGATATAGTGTCGAAATCTCTGTACTGCTTGAACAACTGTAAGAGCCAGCTTCTCAACATAGGAGTACTTGCTTTCTATATCATTTATGTTTCAACATAAATAATAGAGAGGATGTTCGATTCCATTGTCTTTTTGAACTAAAATCATTGCGATGGTCATATCTCTTGCAGCTAGATACAGGTTAAAGTCCTTTTGATAGTCAGTAGTGTACATTAATGATGCTTTTAACAGGGATTCCTTTAGAGCATCAAAGGAAGCTTGTGCAACCTGATCCCAGTTGAAGGGCACTTCTTTTTTTCAAAAGACGCGTATAACCTTTAGCAAGTT
Organism: Pinus taeda; assembly: GCA_000404065.3. Classification (NCBI taxonomy): domain Eukaryota; kingdom Viridiplantae; phylum Streptophyta; class Pinopsida; order Pinales; family Pinaceae; genus Pinus; species Pinus taeda. The sequence goes on from APFE031656415.1 coordinate 2,140, forward strand.
TGGCGTAATTTGAAATGAACCTCCTTAGAAATTTTTCTTTATATCAATGATTGCCTGAACCTTACATGGGTCGAGATGAATCTCATCCTTTCAAACAAATCCAATTAAATGACTAGAACCGACACAAAACACACACTTATGTGGATTGAGTTGTATCTTGTAGTATCGGCAATGTAGAAATATAGCTCTTAAATGTTGCAAATGATTAGTCCCCTTTCACGAATGAGCTGGAAGATCATCGAGGTATCGTTGAATGATGTTCTTGATGTTAGGGAAGGCATAATTCATTTCCATCTAAAAGGTTGCCCCTGCATTCTTCAGACCGAAAGGTAACTTGCAGTATGCAAATGTGCCCCACAAACAAATGAATGTAGTCTTTGACTACTCCTGTGGGTGGATAGTTATTTGATTATACCCAAAAAATCCATCCATAAATGAAACGATTTCGCATCTGGCGCATTCATCAATTATCTAGTCGATGAAGGGTGTATGGTAGTTGTCCTTTGGACAAGCTTGGTTTACATCCCTGTGATCGATGCACACTCTAATTTTTCCTTGCTTTTTCATCACAAGAACAATGTTCGATACCCAATCAATTAGAGGAACCGGGTAAATGAAACCAGCATGTAAAAGTTTTTCAACTTCTACCTTGATGGCAACGGCTTTTATTGGGTGCACCTGTCGAAGTCGTTGTCGTACCGGTTTGACATCTAGATACATCTTAATTTCGTGTTCAACTATGCTTGAGTAAATTCCTGGCATTTCTTCATATGACCATGCAAAGACAGCTCTAAACGCGTGAAAAAGAGCACAATATATTTCTAGTTTTGAAGAAGAACAAGATTTGCTGACATGAATATCCTCTACAACATCTGGTTTGGTCGAGATATTTATGGTGATAGTTTCTTCAATATTGGACAAATTTCATTCGGAATCCAAAGTATTTACAACGTTTGATAGAAAATCAAAAATTGAAGGATGATGAAGGTCATTGGAACAATCTTTGTGGTAATTCAGAAGATCAGAATGATGGTGTTAATCTTCCCATGGTGCCTCTCCTATCATAATTGATTGAATGATCCCTTCGTTTATAGAGTGTACATGTGACCAAGGATCTAAAGAGGTGCCATATTCCTTAAACCTATCTATCCAAACACTCGATGAGCATTGATTTGGGTTTGCCGCCCATGCCAAGAAAATTGATTGCTACAATATTTCTATTGGGCTTGGAGGCAATACTTGGTGATGATCCATGCTAACGTCATGTTTGAAAATCTTATGAATCTTTGTGGACATAGAAGATACCATATTGCAGGTCTCCACCATGGCTACTTCCACTAGATTTCTCGAAGGTGATAGAGCAAAAGTACCCATCAATGTAGGGTCTTTTAGGAGGCCTACTCCGATATTTTGAAGTGATTAAGAACTTCCATGGATCATTGGGATGCTTCCCGTAACTTGTGAACTGTTGGGGAGGAAGGTTTGTTGGTCAATGATTGTAATTCTTCCCTGAAAAGGAAATGCAATCTTCTAATGCATGTTGACACAATAGCGACCATAGCATAAATCCAGGCCCTTCCTAGTAGGATGTTGTAATCGAGGTTTCCATCGATAACTTCAACATCAATTTCTACTATTTTTCCCCCCAGTTCAACTTCCAAGTTACTTAAAATCTCGTATGGGGTGTATGTTCGTCCATCGAATTCTTTAAAGTCGTCGATGATAACGACAAGTGCGGTGAGCCTGATGTTTTCCAGCAACTCATTAACATAATACATGTAGATGCCCCCTCATCAATATATGTTCGATGAATAGTTTTGTTGAGGGCTTTAACTTGGATGAGGAAAGCGAGTTGAGCTGGTAACTGTGGTTCATATCCTTTATGATTAAAGGCCACAAGATTGGAATCTTCTGGGTCAATCCCACCTACTGCTGATAATAGAGCCTGCTTTTGGGAGGGGAAATTTTGCAGTACTTCAAGTGTCGACATAGCGAATGGCGATTGGGCCAAATCCTCCACTATATTATAATTTTGTGTTGCTCTCGCATGAGGATTAAATGTCAATTTGTGTACTACTCCCTTTAGCAGCTTTATCGTTATCCCAAGAATGATGGGTGGCACAAGTTTGGTTGAAGTTGTTGTCAAACTACTAGGTTGATCAGTAGCCTTGTTGTTCAACAGCTGTGGATTACTGTAATCTTTATTCTTTGTCGATATCAAAGCATCATTTTGTTTCGAAATGGACAACATAAGCACCTGGGATGGGGAAGCATTGTCACTAGCAACCAGATTGGTTTCTTGGTTTGGAAACAGATTAGTCAACACCACTGAGGTTTTTGAGTTCTTGAAGAATTTCTTAATCTTAGCTTTATGTGGACAATCTTTCGTCCAATGATCCTCATCGCATATGTGATATCCCGAAGGAGGTTCCCTTTGCTTAGAAGGGTTTGCAGAATACTTTTCAGGAGACGAATCATCTTGTTTCTTCTTTTTGCTTTTCCTTTTCTTCTTGCCCCTTGGTTGCCTTGGTTCTTTGCCTTTATTGATCGACATAACATTAACCTACGAGGCAAGAAGTTCTTCATTTGCATTTTGACCAAAAACTATATGAGATTTCTTAGATGTAGCCTTTGCAGTTTTCGTGCTGGTCGTACCCATCATGCCATCACTGGCATGAGAGTCTTTGTTTGATTTAGAAGGAGGAGGAACGGAAAAATATGGTCTAGGAGCATCAGGGATTTTGTCATAGAGCGTGCTAGACTGAGTATAGATCAAATCTAGATATTGCGCACGAGCAATGACTTTCTCTTCGGTGACAGCTCCTCCCTTGGCCAAATCTTCTATAATAGAGGGTTAACAGTGACTTAATAAACCATTCAGCTAATAGTTGATCAGGAACATATGTTTTTACCATTCGACGAGGATGCCGCCACTCATGAATATGATCAGATATGTGAGTGGCTGTCATCTACTCAAAATTGGTAAGAAGCTTTCTTCCTGTTTCGTACCTTATTGGTAACTAAAAATGGGTTAAAAAGGTGGTGGCGAGGGTGTTGAAGTTATCGAATGAAGCTCTAGGCAATTCAATGAACATTTTGCTGTCAAACTAGTTAACATTCACTGAAAAAGGTGAAGCCTAATCGAAAGGTCATCACATGATTCAATCGATCTTCACCCAAATTTCCATTGAATTTAGGGATATCTGACAAAAGTTTATGAGGAATCCTTGGCCACCAAGGGGCATAAGCAATTCGATCATTTGTCAACCGATTCAGATTTAGTAATTCTAAAGTTGCTATGAAATACAACTGTTGATTCAGGTTTACCGAAGCATATCCAGGATAAGATGGGATCGCCTAAGCTGTGGGTATTTGCATACTAGCATAATGTATTTGATCCTAATAACTTTGATAAGGTTGATGGTCATAAACATTATGATATGATTTTTGGTAGCTGTTTTGAACATATGGCTGCCCATCACCTACAAACCTTTGTTGCTCAGGTCCTCAGTAAGTTTGCTGGTATTGTGGTTGTTGATATTGCACCAGCCATGGCTATGAGACCATTTGTTATTGCCTAATACTACATGTTTGACCAAGATGAGGGACTATGGTACTTGTTTGAGCCTGGGTCACTTCAGTTGAGGATCCACTAATCGGAGATTGTGATTGAGTCATGGAGACAAGAGGTTATTGCATTACAACCTGAGAAACTTGAGGTTGAAATACAATAGGCAACACTTGTACTTGCGACACCATCACGATAGCTTCTATAGTGGGAATATTCAACACAAGTTGATTTGGTTGTATAGAATATACAATTCTTCATTGTTGAGGCAATATTGGTATCCAACCACTAGATATGATTCAAGCCTGACTCGAATCCTATTGTGAACTCCCATATGGTTGTTCTCCCAGAGGAAACAATGAAAAGGCATACTGCTCGCAATATGGTGGCAATCTAGTGTTCAAAGGTAAAATTGGCCTTCGGAGATTGGACTACCCAAATTGATACTGTTGTGAAGAATCAATTTGTTCAGACTCAACATAAGAGATTCTGGATAAGGTTCTGGATGAACAAATAGGAACAAACCATACTATTGAGACAGTCCCTAGGTGGACTCCATCTAGTGGTTGAGAACTAGTTGGGATAGATGGTACACTAGTGAGCATTGTTAGAGTGGCAGTAGGAGGTTCTGCTATTACTGTGTCAGATGACGCAGTCCTATATGTTGATGGTTGTTCAGACATATCGAGTCTATCCAAAAGATTTCCTAGTGATTCTACAGGAACTTATGATGAAGGGAGACTAACTTCTGAAGTAGAAGGATAAAGGTTGATCCTAGTTCCAAAATGCAATGGAGTACTAGATGGAAGATCCTCTGTAATGTATTCTATAGCAATCAATCCAGGTTGAAGAGGTAGACCATCAGGTCAGTAAAATATTTTTAGTGCCACAGAAGGTACAGACTCTGCAGCAACAAATGTCAGAGGGGTGACACCTTCCAAATCAGCCCTAAATGGAGCTAGTTCAGGAATAGAAGTGTTTACCATTACACTAGGATCAATGCTAATGTCCTCTTGTAACTGTGGAATTTCTTCTATAGAGGCAGGGATACCAGAAATAGTTTGAGTAACTGGAGTCTCTAAGGATGTTGAAACACAAGTTTCAAACAAACCAGGAGACTTTGACCCAGTTAAATGAGTTCACTTGGCCCAGAAATGTTTTTCCAGAGTCAGAAACGATTGTCTCATTAGTCTCTACGAACGACGGGGTTTTTATTGACTTTCTTCCACGATTGCGGATTACTTGATCAACTCAAAATATCAAAGGGGAAAATGTGATTCCGAATTAAATGAATTTTATGATGCTTTGACACAACTTGCTTTTTCAATTTTTAAGAGTTGAGAAAAAGCTAAAGATGACTCTAGTCACCTTTGATTTTTAATGAACCTGAAGTGGAAACTGCTTAGATTGACCTTTTCTTTTAAGGAGTCTGAAAAGGAATGAAAGTGACTACTCTAGGAATCTAGACATAAGGATTACCAAACCAATCACAAAACTGCATAATACTTTTTAGAGTATGGCATTCAATCTTCTGGAATGTTGTGTTCAGTGCATTGTGATCGATAGGGTGGTAGACACGGCTTCCTAAGGATAAAGGATATAGCCTATTGTGGACTCCCAATATATGCTTGACGATATGTGGAAGCACAAGTCCATACTGGCACTTGTCATCTCAAAGAGGAGGAATAACCCAAACTATGATGAAAGAAATAGTTACCAAGATTTACGACGCTGGAATACGTCTCTAGCCTAGACCTCTAAATGTTGTGTGTTAGGTTCCAAAGCGTTTTTATGTTCATTGAAATTTATTTTAAAGTTGATATTTTTCAAGAAGTTTACCTTTAAGGTTCATTGCGTGATGTAGATATACAATTACTAAATATGTAATCTAAGATGATGAATAGTCGTTTATTTTCTTTTTGCAATGAAAATCCTATCTACTAAGGAAAGAGAAGCGAAATTCTTTCAACATAGAGCAGAGAGCACACACTAAGATGCACTGTCCTAAAACAATTTCCACAAGTAGCCTAAATGAAAATGCACATGTATGTTTTTTTTTCCGCTTTCTTAATGTGTTAATGACAAAAAGAATGTTAGGCACAAATCTCAAAGTCTATTTTACTTTCAAAGTGACAGTACTGACAATTTTTTTTTCAAAAAATGAAAGGAAGATTAAGATGACACTTTGCGGTTTTGAATTGAAAACTGCTTTTCACACTTGAATTACTATTAATTCAAATCAAATACAAGGGCATAAGTGTAATCGACTATTAAAAAGAGGAGGATTCTATTATTTGATTGAAAACGACACTTGCGACACTTTCAAATCAAAAGACGATAGTTCGAGTAAGCTATTATTTGCAAAGGAGAAGAGTAAATGACGAAAAATACATAAAAACATTCACAATTATTTATACAATGGAGGCCGAATAATGAAATGGAAGGGAGTTTCAATAGTGATATACTAATCATAGACAACAAAACTATTGAATAACGCTGAAGACAATGAAGATAAAACCAAAATCTGCAGGCAGCAACAGTCTTATCTAATCATCGCACCTGTAACACGGGGAAATAGGGATGCATCTCACCTGCAGCACATGAGAGGTGTGATGCATCTAGACTATCAATGAGGGACAGTGCGATGGTCGAGGGACAATATTGGGCTTGTTTTTTTCTCACCATTTGCACCTTAGTTCAGTGATTTAGGCTGAGCTAATTATAGGCAGTAAACACAAAGCATAGGGGCTAGCCTAATGAGGTTACTGGAGCTACCACCAAGGCACTTAGGATGTTTGCAAGTTAGATGTTCAGTACATAAACTAACCTGGAGATTGACTGAAGAAACATTGATCTACTTTGCAGTTGCATAGAAAACGCAGTTCGAAGGCTAGCTGGCTTAACTTTAGGCTCTATCTATAGTTTATAAAGCAAACAAATAGAAACAAGCAAACAAGCTAGTCGCTCCCCAATAGAGTCTCCATTTTGTTATCGTGAAAACTAGTGTCCATTCAGAGCTGCTAGTCCCACTAAGACAAGTAGCTATCTTAGAAACAAATAAACTAAAGTCACTTGTGTTTTCCTTTATGAGAAATAGATGAGAGAGAAGTAGAGAGTACAACCTCAGTCTTTTGCTTGGCTCCTTGCTTGTTTCCTGTCCCCTTTGACAGATATTTTCCACTATTTCCTTACTTGTCCTGCTTCAAAGAACACCTTTAGAGTCAAAGAAGCATAATACCATCAAAGCATAGAGATCTATAACCATAAACAATATAGGATCAAATATATATTAACCATACAAATGAATATATCAATACAAGATTCAGAGATATACAAGAATATGGAGGAAAACTCAAATAGCTTTATTGATAGAAGTAGTAGAAGAGAGGATTACAACCCATTGATCTGACTAAACACCATCCTCCTAGCATGAAATCCCTCTTCACCTCATGAAAAGCTAGATCACCAACACTATGATGTTCCACAGAGAAACCAACATCACTTCCTTACAAGATACAAAATTCTAGCCTCTGGATCTCTAGGATGAGGGATCCATATATAGATATTTGCAGGTGGGTGATTCAGCTTCTCGGATTTTAATTAGTGTTATTTCTCTGATAGTTCTTGGTTCCCTTGGATATTTCACGATCTCTTACTCATTCGTGGGCGAATTTAGAGAGACAAGTATCAAATGGGTGGTTTCTAGAAGATTCTCTGAGTTTCCACCTAGCCAACTACCTCTACCATTTGTCTGCTCTCACTCATCGCACCCTATAGAAGTGCTTTTCGGTATGCATCACACTTTCTGCATGTAGTAGGTGTGATGCATCACACCCTTAGCATTGAGCAATCTTTATGGTCCAGTTTTGTCTAGTTCTGAGTAGTTTTTCAGGGAGAACTTCTGGGAGATGATGTAATCAGATGACCTTGTTCCTTTAGGGTGTGTAACAACACTTTCAGGGGCTTAGAATCCCTTGGTTTATGGACATATGAGATTGGCATTGTAGTGCCCAAATATGTCTATAACACACTCCATAATAAAATATTGCAACCACCACAGAAAAAATCTATTGATTACAAGTGTGATTAAAAATCTAATCATAAACCAAATCCAAATTAACAATCAGATCCAGACAAAATTTGGGTCAAGTCTTAAAGTGGAGTGTGGGTTGGGTCCCATCATACAATGTGAACAACTAAATATATATTTTACTAAAACACATGATGTACATCAAATTTGCTGCAGTTCTAATTAAGCACTACAAAACCTGAAAACTATGTAAGTTTTTTCAAAATGCAAATGATTATTTTTTGAGAAATAAAAATAATAGGGTCATATAGTTGTTAGTGTGTCTTCCCTATTCCTCTTTAATTTATGTCCAAACCCTTATCATCAAAATTTGTAACAGTACGTCCCCTAGCCTAGCATTGGGGTCCCACACATTCATGTTTGTGAGGGTCATATTATGTACATAAAATTCTGTCATCTTTGCCTTATCTTCTATTGTACTTTGATCACACGGGTCCATAAATCGTCTATAATATTGAAAAGGAATTGTGTGTCTTTGTGCCAAAGTATTTATCTAAAACTATAGCCATTGGTCCTTGAGGTATAATCCATAGGATTTTGCTGGTGTTCTACATTGCAGTGCCTTAATGGATAAGCCAGCCATAGATGCCAGCTGGATTTCTTTCTCCTTTTGCTATCTTCTTAGTAATTCATTTCCAGTTTGGAGTTTGCTTCTTGCCATTGCCTCCCTATGTCTTACAACACTTAACTCCCTACCCATTTCTCTAAGCTTGTTCTCAATGTGGCTAGCATCCTTAACTCCCTTGGATTTGGTTATTTGCATCCACCGATGTGTTCTTATTCTTTCCTTTTCTAATTCAAAGAATAGTTGGATTGTAAACGTTTGTGGAATTATCCTTCCTCCTTCAAGGAGATGGTAATAGGAGGAGGGGCTAGGCTATGGATCAGGTTCTTGTGGCTCTATAGCTTCCTCCTTCCCCTTTGTCTACTCTTCCATTGTTTTCTCATGTTGTTGGGTCCCTTGTAGCCTTGACAATGTCTCCTATAGAACTGTTTGTGCCTCCTGTAGGACTATTTTTGGGTCCTGTAGTTGCACTTTTTCCATCCAGGTGGAAGATCTAGGAGTCCCTCTTTCATATGTGATAGAGGTTTTAGAGGGATATTCTTACCCTTTGACAAAGGGTGAATCTTCAATTGTAATGGGCACTACTGAAGATGGTTGGGGTGTTCTAGTTTTTATCCTTGTGCTTTTCTTGGCCTTGAAATACATGGAGGCCTGTCTTTTTCTCTTTTCTTTTGGTTTAATTAGTGTGCTCAGGGTAGTGAGGGTAGCTGCTGCCTCTCTTTCCAGAGTCTCATGGGACCCTTCTCTTTTTTTTGCCTCTACTACCTCTTTTTCTCCTCCTTCTGCCTCGTTTTCTATCTATGTTTCCTCTGTTTCTTCTTGTTATGTTTATTCCCCCTTCTCCTCTTCTATCTTAGTTTCTTCCTCATCCTTTTCTTGTCTTGTTGAGTCATCAGTTTCTTCACCTTCCCCACCTTTCTTCTCTTCTTCCTCATTGTCAGAGGGACTGATATCATATGTAAGGGCGTTTATGTCATGTTTCTGAAGACTTCCCATGCTACAAGGAGTGTGAATGTATGGAGGGCTTCTTCCACTAATATTTTGATTAACTCATGCTAAGCCAGCTGATCTAGAATCCCTGCCTTAAACTTAATGATGGAGAATATGAGGGACTACAGGAGGAAAGAGAGGATGCTGAGTTTCTTGGGTGTTAGAGTATCCATGTGATATCTCAGCTCATGAGGGATTCTCAAAATGGTAGCCATAGACTATGCTATACCTCCCCTCACAGGAAATATATTTGTTGATTTGATAACTAACCTCATCCCATGGGTATGGTATGCTTGTCCTTCTAATGCCACTTTTATCTTCTACAGGATGTTCATTGTTTTGGAAGAAGTTTTTCTTGGCAGCCTATCTAATTGGTTTTTCATCTTTGCTCCAAGGTAATCCAAGAGGAAGGGTAGAAACACTACTAATAAATTTAGGGGTTATCTCCATGGAAAGACCTCTAAAAGTGATAGTGGCATATGTTCTTTAGTGAAGGACTAAAGAGAGGACAAATTCCTGTGCAATTTCCTCATCAAACCCTTGGAATTTCTCAAAATAGTTCATCCAATTTGCCCTTGTGAATATGGCCACTACTTGGGGATGTTCATGGATCCTGGTGGAATTAGTGGGATCCTTTTTCATGAATCCTCCTGTCATTGTGCTTATACCCCTTTTGAACGCCAAATGTAAAGATGGAGACAATAATTTTGAAGAAACGGGAAAACAGAGGAAAACTGTGTTTTTTTTTTAAAATAGGTAGAATTTTTTTATGTAATTCCTCTTCTTCTATGGACTCAATTCCTCCTTAAAATGATATCATTTCTTCAATATGTTGATAATCAAGGTTGGTATGCATGGAACCTACCTCCTCATGCCAAAAATCAAGCAAAAAACCCATGTTTTCTTCTTAAAAATAGCTCACTTCCCCTTTTGTACAATTGCTTGTAGGTGCTCCTGTAGACAACGTTGAGAGCAGGAGGATTGTTGAAATAAATGGAAAACAATGATTTCGAGGCTATGGGGTGAGAAGGAGTTTGCTGCAGCTAAGTTTACGAGGAGATAATGAGAGAAAAGGTGGCGAGAATGCTCAAGGAGGAGTACTTATTTCTTCTTTTAGATATTTTTTGTGATGGGGTGAGTTGGTAAAAAATGTACATTGACCATATTTGGACCATTGATCCCCACCCTCCTGGTCATCATAGCTTCCTCCCGGAATCACCTCTCATTATTGCATCGGAGTTTGCATACCCTCCACTACGCATCCTTGGTATCTTTCTCTGAGTTGACTATGTGCACATGTGGGTGACATCTTCAGATGAGTGCAGTCAACTAGATGAAGATGGCCAAGTTAACTGGCCATCTTTTCCTTGCTCAACCTCAACCATCTCATTTTCTCATGCATATCTTTCAATTACACAAATGCAAACAAAGGAGTGGGTTAGTCAGTTACCTGTGAGTCGAATGTATGTGTTGTGAGGTATTTTGGCTCCTTTTACTACTGCATGCTTGTATTTCCTTTGCTGCATGCTATTTTCTTTTTGGTCTGTGGCTATTTTCCTTGTTCAGGTTTCCTCTGGCTACAGATGTCTCCTTCAATCCTCATGGCTGCACTTCTTTTACTGTTGTAGCTTGATTTTAATGGGATCGGCTGCTACAAGAATTCCTACAAGAGCTCCTGTAGCTGTTTCTCCCTTTGAAATTTCATCTTATTTCTTTGCCGGGGGCTGTGAGGATGATGCTAGAGATGCAGATGGAGATGGACAGATATTAGGTAAGTTGCAGGTGAGATTTGAGGTGCTTCTTCCTCTCTTATTTTTTTTTTCTCTTTTTACTAAAAACTATTTTTTATGTGTTTTTCTAGGACAGGAAGAAAAAAATGATGATGATGATGTGATGCAGGTGAGCAATGAATGGAAAGGTTAGTTGATAGTTGTAGGAGGGTTTATATGTTCTTCATGAAGATTCTGAACCCCTCAAACTACTTTTTGGAACCATTTCTAGCTCTTTGTAATTCATACAAGAGCCTCTTGTAGAAAACATAGGGCCTCCTCTAGAACACATAGTTTCTGAAAAAAGAGCACAATGGGGTGGACGAAAGGTCAGAAATGATGGAGAAGAGAGTAGAGGAGATGAAATAGTTGTTGGTGTGCTTTTCAAGGCTCTATGGCATCTTATCTTTCTCCCTATGGTCCTCTTGCAAACCTACGATGCACATTAAAATTCAATTTTCTTTTTCTTCTTTTCCCTTTTTTTGTTTTTTTTTGTTTTTCTTGTTTTCTGAAAATAGCTAGGGTGCCTCAAGGAGATTTTCACCCTAGTTTCCTGCCCTGGGTGCCTCCAAGGGAGTTTTTCACCCAGGGATCTTATTGTCTTTTTATTTTCTCTTTCTTTCTTTTGGCATCACTAGGTTAGCTCAGAAGAGGTTTTCAACACAATGAAGGGACTCAAGCACCTCATGGAGGTTTTCACTTGAGTCCTTATTTCTTTCTTTTCCTTAGTGAGTTGGTGGAGTGGAGGCTAAGACATGCTCCACTAACATCATTGTCTTATTCAAATCTTCAATGAAATCTCGCTTGGAGAGGGGCTTCTTGTAAATTTTCAACCTATGTCCATTGACAAGCATGGGGATGGCTTCCTCATCAATGGTTCTTATTAGAATTGAACCATTGTCATTGCATTTTTCCACAGTGTAGGGTCCTAGCCATCTTGTCCTCAGCTTGCCTTTGAAGTCTTTATACCTTGAATCATAGAGAAGTGCCCAATATCCTCTTGGAATTGCTTCTCCTTGATATTCTTGTCATGCCATATCTTCCTTTGAAGCTGAACTACCTCTGTGTGGAGAAGGTCCTGTTATATTTGTTCTTCCAATCCGTTGAGTTGGAGTAACCTTTCCTTCTATGCATGGCTGAGGTCTAGGTCTTAGTGTGTTGAATTCAAATTCTATTGACAACAAAGCCTTCTTCCCATAGAAAGGTTCATAGGGTGTGAACCCTGTAGTGGTCTTCCATGTTGTGTTGTAGGCCTAGGTGGCCTCAACTAATCTATCCACCCAATCTTTTATGTTGCTGCTCACTACCTTGGTCAAAATTCCTTCCAAAGCTCTACTAGTGACTTCCACCTACCCATTATCTTGTGGATGGTAAGGGGTGGAAGTCATGTGATTTATTTTATGATGTGTGAGCAGGTCTTCAATCAAATTGGGAGTGAACTGACTTCCTTGATCTGTAACCAATTCTCTTGGATATCTGAACTTGTAGAATATGTTTTCTCTCAAAAGCTCAACTATTTTTTCCTCTGTTGCTGCTTTGATTGCTTTTGCTTCTCACCACTTTGTCAGGTAATCACTGCACACAATGATGGATTGTTTCTATTTTTAAGGAGGGATGTTAGGTCCCACTAAGTCCATGCCCCACTTCTCAAATGGCTCAAATGTCACTTGAGGTTGTTTGGGCATGTCATCCTTTGGAGTAGGTTTCCCCATCCTTTGACACCGATCACATTGGCTGGTGTATCTCCTCACATCTTATGAAGAGTGGGCCAATCATAGCCTGCTTGCAATATTTTGAAGGTAGTCCTCTTTGTTACAAAATGACCTCCACAAGGCCCATCATGACAGGTGAGGAGAATGTCAAAGACTTCCTCCTCCCTAACACATCTTCTCAAGATCTGATCTAGGCCAAGTTTGAAGAGATTACCCCCAATCTAGGTGAAAGGGGAACTTTTCCTTACTATATTTCTCTTCTCTTTTGAGGAGAGTTGTGATGGAAACTGTGTTGAAACCAAATAGCTTGCTATATCAGAAAACCATGGAGAGAGTACCGAAATAGAAAACAGATTTTCATCTGGCATTTGGTGAGCCACCATTCCTTCTTCACCTGCAGGAAAATTTACTCTAGACAAAAAGTTAGCAACATTTTATTTACCAAGCTTATCAATAATGGTTAGATCAAACTGTTGTAGTAAAAGCAACCATCTAATAATGCGAGCATTTTCATCTAGTTTGTTCATCAAATATCTAATTGCAACATGATCAGTGTGCACCAAGGTTTGATGGCCTATGATATAATGTCTTAATTTGTTTAAATAATGCACAATAGTTGGGAGTTCCTTCTCGGTCACTGTGTAGTTTAACTCTGCCTTTGACAAATTTTTGCTTATAAAGTATATGGCATAAGGAAAAGTTTCATCAATTTGTCCTAAGGCTGCTCCTATTTCCTTTTTCGAGGCATCTGTGTGAATGTGAAAGGGTAGGGCCCAGTTTGGGTCTCTTAGAATTGGGGCAGTTACTAACTTGCTCTTCAAGGTATCTAGGGCTTCTTGACACTTCTTGAACCATATGAACTCAACATCTTTACCTAAAAGGCCAAACAAAGGAGAGGCTAGCTTGCTAAAATCTTTAATGAATCTTCAGTAATACCTAGCTAAACCTAGGAAACTTCTGACATCTCTCACCTTTTTAGGAGGTGAGAACCTTTGGATGATGGCAATTTTGTTGGGGTCCACCTGCAATCCTTCTTAAGACGTTGCATGATCTAGCACGATCCCTCCAGTCATAAAAAATTCACATTTTTTCTGAACTGAGAGACAGGTTCATCTCAATACACTTATCCAGAACTTTTCCTAGGTTAGATAAAGCTTCTTGAAAATCATAACCATAAGCGGTAAAATCATCTATATATATTCCTACTACATCATGAACTAATTCAGAGAATGTACTCAGTACCACTCTTTGGATAGTGGCTGGAGCATTACCCCAACCAAAAGGAAGGACTCGGTATGCAAAGGTACCCCAAGGACAAGTGAAAGTGGTCTTATCTTGGTCTTCCAGGCTTATCTGAATCTGATTGTACTTGTTGAACCCATCTAGGATGGAGAAAAACCTTTTCCCCACTAGACAATCTAACACTTGATCTACGAACGTAAAGAAAAATGGTCCTTTTTAGTGGCTTTATTCAATTCCCGATAGTTGACACAGATTCTCCACTTGCCATTTTTCTTTGGCACTAGCACCAAAGCAGAGACCCATTCGTTGTTAGAGATGTGGTAGATGAATCTTGCATCAAGTAATTTTTGCAATTTTTCCTTAACAATGTCTTTAAGTACTGGATTCATCCTCCCTTGAGGCTGCGTAACTGGTTTGAAATCTTCCTTAATGTATATATGATGAGTACATACTGAAGGGTGCACTCCCTTCATATCCTTATAACTCCAAGAGAAGGCATCTAAATGATTTCTCAAGAAGTTGTGTAGCTCCTTCTCCTGGGAAGTGGATAGGGATGGATTTATTTTCAAGGTTCTTTCTAGGCTGAACTCTATGTTCTTAACATACAGAGAGGTCAGTTCGACCATACAAAGATCAGTTAAAGGGTTGTTTTGGATTTCTCTCACTATGTCTGCTAATGGTAAGATACTGGGGGTGGATTCTGGATCAAATTTTCAATCATATCATCCTCATCTTGCAGTTTCCCCCACATGGTAGTTTCTAATGCACAAAGTGGTGCATAATATACTTCATCCTCATCCTCCTCCTCCAACCAAAGAGGTACATCATGTTCTAGCGAGGGTTGGGCAGGAGGGTATAGGATTAACTAAATGGACATATGCCCATTCTTGATGGTCATGTTCCTAGCTTGACAGTTGATGTAGGCATCGATAGTAGCCACCTAGGGTATTCCTAGGATGAGAGGATACCTAGTGAGCTTTGCCTTCGGCTGGTGAACTAGGAAATCAGCAGGGTAATCCCAAGAATCAATGGAGACCATCACATATTCCACAATCCCTTCAGGGGTCATGATGGAGTGTTCTGCTAGCTGCAGTACTGTCCTCGTCTTCCTCAAGGAGCCTTGGAAGTTAACTTTGAGCATTATGTCCTTTTGCATCACATTAATGGTAGCTCCCAAATCAGTCAAGGTATGTGGGATCATGGTGCCATTGATGTGGACATCAACTACTGGACTTGCAGTGTCCAGATATTTTGGACAAATTACCTTCCCCAACATTAGGTTGGATAGTTGTCCTATGACTTTGATGGTTGTGGCATCTCTCTTTCACCTTCCTTGATGCCTACAACACTTCTCTTTGATCAACCTATTGTAGATAGGCACATCTTTTATGGCCTGGAGAAGTGGTATCTTCACACATAACTATTTCAATTCTCCCAGAAGTTCAATTTCGTTTGAGGTAGGCTATGTTGTCCTCGATAGTCTCCAAGAAAAGGGTGGAATTATTTTAGGTTCAATTTCCCCTTTATCTACCTCAAACTCCTAGGCGGAGGTTGGCTATCTAGGAGAACCTTCCTAGATCATAGGTTAATCTCTTGAATCTCCACAACATAAGCTGGGCATGATGGTTCCCCACTATATACTTGCTAATCCTATCTATTGTTCAGGTTCGGGTTTGGCTGGGCAGGCATTTGGGGTTCCCTTGGTGGAGCAGAAGTTAATGGTTGGGGTTGAGCAGGTGATTGAGGAAAAAGAGAGGGAGGAGTGTTATAGAAATATTTGGACACTACAACCGCAATCACATATGTCAATCAACCAAGGGCTCTTAAACTGCTAAAAATGTTGTTTCATACCCTAAAGGATCATGGTCAACTAATTACATCATTTCCCAGAAGTTCCACCTATAAAACTACTCAGAACTGGTCAAAACTGACCCATACAAACTGCTCCTTGGTTAAGGTGTGATGCATCTCACCTATTACACACACGGGGTGCAATGCATATTGAAAAGGCCTTTTGAAGGGTGCGATGGGCAAGAGTAGACAAATGGCAGAGACAATTTGCTAAGTGGAAACCCAAAGAATCTTCTAGAAACTTCTCCTATCACACTTGCCTCTGTGAATTCGCCCAAGGATGAGTAAGAGATCATGAAATATCCAAGTGGAACCAAGAACTATCAGTGAAATGACACTAATAAAAAACTCAGAAGTTTACTCACCTCCCTGCCAATATCCATATATGGATCCCTCATCATAGAGATCTGGAGGCTGGAATTTTGTAATTTGTAAGGAAGCGTTGTTGGTTTCTCTTTGAGACATTGTATTGTTGGGTGATCTTGATTTTCATGAGGTGAAGAGGGCTTTCATGATGGGAGGATGATGTTGGATCAGACAACTGGGTTGTAATCCTCTCTTCTACTTCTACTATCAATAAAGTTATCTGAGTTTTCCTCCATATACTTGTGTATTTGTGAATGCAATTGTATGCTTAATGTACTTCTGATTCCACATTGTTTATGGTATCATAGATCTCTAGGCTTTGATGGTGTTTTGTTGCTTTGCTTCTACAGGTGTTGTTTAAAGCAGGACAAGTGAGAAAAGAGTGGCAAGCTCTATCAAAGCAGAGAGGAAACAAGCAAGGAGCGAAGTGAAAGATTAAGGTTGGTGCTCTATGCTTCTCTTTCATCTATCATGCATAAAGGAAAACACAAGTTACTTTAAATTGTTTGTGTCTAAGATAACTACCTGTCTTAGTGGGACGAGTAGATCAAATAGACACTAGTTTTCCTGGAAACAAAATGGTGACTCCACTGGGGAACAAATAGTTTGTTTGTTTGTTATTGTTTTTTTCTTTATAAACTACAGACGGAGCCTAAAGTTAAGCCAGATAACCTTCAAACTGCTTTTTCTATGCAACTACAAAGTAGATCAACGCTACTTGAGTCATTCTCCGGGTTGGTTTATGAACTGATCATCTGACTTGCAAACATCTTGAGTGCCCTGGTGGTAGCTCAATAAACTCAGAAGATCATACCCCTATACCTTGTGTTTACTGTCCATCATAGCTCGGCCTAAATCACTGAACATAGATACAAATTTTGAGCAAACACCAAGCTCAGTTTCATTCCCTGGTCCATCGCATTGTCTCTCATTGGCAGTCTAGATGCATCGCACCTCCAATGTACTACAGGTGAGATGCATCCCTATTTCCCTTAAGGATAGATGTTATGATTGAATAAGATTGTTTCCCTCTCTAGAATTTGTTTTTTTCTTCATTATTTTTAGCTCTATTCAGTAGTTTTGCTGCTTATGATTAGTATATCATTGCTGAAGCCTTCTTCCTTTACATTATCCAACCTCCATTGATAAGGATTGGTGATTTTTTTTTTTATGTATTTTTCATCATCTAAAGTCCTCCTTTGCAAAACATAGCTTAATCGAACTGTCGTCTTTTCATTCAAAAGTGTCGTAACTATCGTTTTGAGTCAAGAAGAAGAGTGTCGTAAAGTCTTCCTCTTCTAGATAGTTGATTGTACTTTTTTCATTGTATTTGATTTGAATTGTCAATATTTGATTTTTCGGAAGTAGTTTTTTGTTCGAAATCAAAAGTGTCGTTTTAGTATTCCTTTCATTTTGAAAAGAAATTGTTGAAGTGTTGCTTTGAAGAAAGTAGTTCAGATCTATACTTAGTTTTCCTTTTTGGCATTCACACATCAAGGAAGTTGAAAAACAAATACATGCATGTGTATTTGCATTTAGACTGCATGAGGAAAATGATTTAGGAAAACTGCATTTAGTGTGTACTCTCTGCTTTCTGTTGAAAGAATCATACTTTTCTTTCCTTAGTAGCTAGGATTTTCATTGGTAAAAGAAAACAAATGACTCTTTATTATTGTACATTGCATATTTATGAATTTTACATCTAAATCACGTGGTGAACCTTGAAAGACAAACTTCTAAGAAATATCAACTCTAAAATAAACCTCAATGAACATAAAAATGCTTTCGAACCTAACACACAACATTTAGAAATCTTCGTTATAGCTGTATTCTGGTGTCGTAAAACCTGTCAACTATCATTTTCATTGAAGGTTGGGTGATTCCTCCTCTTTGATATGGCAAGTGCCAATACGGACTTGTGCTCCCTGTACCGTCGAGTATATATTGGGAGACCAAAATAGGCTGATAACCTTTATCCTTAGGATGTCATGTTTGCCTCCCTATCCATCGCAATGCATTGAACACAGCATTCAGGAAGATTGACTACCATACGTAAAGTCTTTGGTAATTTCTCTTTAATTTGCCACCAAGGTGTATATTTTAGTTTTGTGATTGGTTTGGTAATCCCTTTGTCTAGACTCCTAGAGTAGTCACTTTCGTTCCTTTTCGACTCCCTAAAAGAAAAGGTCCATTTGAGTACTTGTCGCTTTAGGCTCATTAAAAATTGAAGGCGACTAGAGTCACCTTTAGCTTTTTCTTGACTCTTAAAAATTGAAAAAGCAAGTTGTGTCAAAGTGTCATAAAATTCATTTAATCCGGAATAACATTTTACCCTTTTAATTTTGAGCTGATCAAGTAATCTGCAATCGTGAAAGAAAGTCAATCAAAACCCCGTCGTTCATGGAGACTAATGATTCAACCATATTTGACTCTAGAAATGAAACCAGTCTCGGAAAAACGCTCTCGTTTAAATGGGTCGAAATCTCCTGGTTTATTTGAAACTTGTGTTTCAACATCATTAGAGACTCGAGTTACTCCAATTATTTTTGGTATCCCTGCCTTTATAGAAGAAGTTTTGCAGTTACAAGAGGACATTAGAACTGATCCTAGTGTAATGGTAAACACTTATATCCTTGGACTAGCTCCCACTAGGGTTGATTCAGAAGGTGTCACCCCTCCAGTATCTATCGCTTTAAAAACTATACCTTCTCTGGCAGTGGAAATATTTTACAGACTTGACAGTCTAACTCTTCCACCTAGACTAGTTGCTATAGAAGAGATTGTAGAGGATCTTCGATCCACTACCCCATTACATTTTGGAACTGGGATCCACCTATATCCTTTTTCTATAGAGGTTAGTTCTTTTAATCACCCTTTATCCCAAGTTCCTATTGAATCACTAGGAAATCTTTTGGATAGATTAAACATGTCTGAACAACCATCAACATCTAGTACTATATCGCCTGATACAGTAGCAGTAGAGCGTCCTCCTACTACTATGATAATGTTCTCTAGTATACCATCTGTCCCAACTAGTTCTCAACCGCTAGATGGAGTCCACCCAGGGACTATTTCAACAGCATGGTTTATTCCTATTTGTTCATCCAGAATCTTATCTGGAGTTTATTATCTTGTGACTCAACAAATTGATCCTTCGCATCAGTATCAATTTGGGTAGTCCAGTCTCCAAAGACCAATTTATCCTTTGAACACTAGATTGCTGCCATATGGGGGACAATATGCATTTTCATTGTTCCCTCCATGAGGAGAACCATATGAGAGTTTAGAACAAAATTCGGGTCAAACTAGAAGTGCATCTAGTGGTTGGGTACCAATACTACCTCAACATCCAAGAGTTGTGTATTCAATGCAACAAAATCAACCTGTGTTGAACATTCCCACTACACCTGCTATTGTGACTATATTGCAAGTATGAGTGTTGCCTATTGTATGTCAACCTCAAGTCTCTTAGGTTATAATACAAAAATTTCTTGTCTCCACAACTCAATCACAACCTCAGATTAGTGGCTCCTTAACTAAAGTGACTCAGGCTCAAATGGGTACTATCAACCCTTATCTTGGTCAAACATCCAGTATTAGACAACAACAAAAGGTCCAACAACCATGGCTGGTACAATATCAACAACCACAATTCTAGCAAGCTTATCGAGCACCTAAGCAACAAAGCTTTATAAGTAATGGGCAACCGTGTGTTCAAAACGGTTACCAACAATCATATTATAATGGTTATGCCCATCAATCTTATCAAATTATCAACATCAGAGACATTATGATAGTATACAAAGACCTACTCCTCAGGTAATCCCATCTTATCCTAGGTATGCTTAGCCAAACTTGAATCAACAGTTGCCTTTCATAGAAACTTTAGAATTATCAGATCTGAACCGGCTAACAAATGATCCAATTGCTTACGCCCCTTGGTGACCAACGATTCCTCATAAAATTCCCTCAAATATTCCTAAATTCAATGGAAATTTGAGTGGAGATCCATCAAATAATGTAATGACCTTTCATTTGTGGTGTTCATCCAACACCCTCAATGATGATTCGATTAGGATTTACCTTTTTCAGCAAATGCTAACTAGTCCAATAGCAAAGTGGTACATTGAATTGCCTAGAGGTTCATTCGATAGCTTTAGCACCCTTGCCACTACCTTTTTAACCCACTTTCAGTTACCCGTAAGGTATAAAATAGGAATGGAGCTCCTTACCAATTTTAAACAGAAAATAGCCACTCACATATCTGATCCTATTCATGAGTGGTGACATTGTTGTTGAATGGTAAAAGCATATGTTCCTAATCAGCTTCTAGCTCAATGGTTTATTAAGTCGTTATTAAATTCTATTATAGAAGATGTGGCCAAGGGAGGAGTTGTCACTGAAGAGCAATTCATTGCTCATGCAAAATATCTAGACTTGATCTACACTTAGTCTGGCACACTCTATGACAAAATGCCTTATGCTCCTAGACTAGAATTTTATGTTCCTTGCCCTCCTAAATCAAACAGGCACACTCATGCTACGATGGCATGATTGGCACCTCAAGTATGCAAACCACAAAGGCTCCATCTGGAAAGGCCCTTGTAGTTTCCAGTAAAAAATCAAATGAGAAACTTCTTGCCTCAGAGGTTAATGCCATGTCATCTAACAAAGGCAAAGAATCGAAGTAACCAACGGGTAAGAAGAAATGGAAAAAAAAAAAAAAGAAACAGGAAGATACAACTCCTCACAAACCTTCTGGAAACCCTACTGGGAAAAAGAAACCTAATCAGCCATGTTTCATATGTGATGAGGACCATTGGACGAAGGATTGTCCCCATCAAGCTGAGGCCACGAAGTTTTTGAAGGCTTCAAGTACATCGGCAGTATTGACTGATCCATTTCCAAACCTAGAAACTAATCTGGTTGCTATCAATCATGCTTCCCCATCCCAAGTGCTTATGTTATCTATTTCGAAACAACAAAATGATGCTTTGATATCGACGAGGAATAAATATTATGGGAATCTACAGATGTTGAACAACAAGACTACATATCAAACTAAGAGTTCGACAACAACTTTGTCAGAAGTTGTGCCACCCATCATTCTTGAACTAACAATAAGGCCACCAAAGGGTGTAGTACATAAATCGACATTTAATCCCCATGCTCGAGCAACACATAATTATAATATAGTAGAGGATCTGGCCCAATCTCCATCCGCTATGTCGACACTTGAAGTACTGTAAAATTTTGCCTCCCAAAAGCAAGCATTATTATCAGCAATAGGTGGGATTGACCCAATGGATTGTAATCATGTGGCATTCAATCACAAAGGATATGAACCTCAGTTACCAGCCCGACTCACCTTCCTTGTACAGGTAAAAGCCCTGAACAAAACTGTTCATCGAACAATCATTGATGAAGGGGCATCTTCCTGTATTATGTCAATGAGTTGCCAGAAAACTTTAGGCTCACCATCCTTGTCACGATCATCAACAACATTAAAAGCGTTCAATGGAAGAACATACACGATGTACGGTATTTTAAGTAACTTGCAAGTTGAACTGGGGAAAATCAGTAGAAATTGAAGTTGACATCATCGATGGAAACCTTGACTACAATATCTTACTGGGCAAGCCCTGGATTTATGCTATGGTTGCTGTTGTGTCAACATATTTTAGAAAGATTACATTTCCCTTCCAAGGTGGAATTACAATTGTTGACCAACTAACCTTTTTCCCCAACTGTTCACAAGCTACCATAAGCATTCTAATGACTCGTGGAAACTCTCAATCACTTCAAAATGTTGGAGTAGGCCTCCCAAAAGACCCTGCCTTAATTGGTAGTTTTGCCCTCCCGCCTCTGAATAATCTGGCGGAAGTGGCCACGGTGGAAACTTGTAATATGGTATCTTCTACATCAGTGAAGATTAAGAATATTTATGAACATTTTGTTAGCATGGATCATCACAAGGTATTGCCTCCAAGCCCCATAGAAATTTTGTAGCAATCAATTTTCTTGGCCTGGGTGGCAAACCTAAATCAATAGTTATCAAGTGTTTGGATAGATAGGTCTATAGAATATGGCACCTCTTCGATCCTTGGTCACATATACATTCTACAGATGAAGGAATCATTCGATCAATGATGATAGGAGAGGCACCATGGGAAGATTACCACCATCGTTCCCATCTTCAAGATAATGACAAATATTATTCCAACGACTTCGATCATCCTTCAGTTTTTTATTTTTTATCAAATACTATAAATATAGTGGATTCCGAGTGAAGTCTATCCAATATTGAAGAAACTATCGCCATAAATATCTTGACCAAACCTAATGTTGTAGAGAATATTCATGTTGGCAAATCTTGTTCTTCTTCAGAACTGGAAATATACTCTGCTATCTTGCGTGAATTCAGAGATGTCTTTGCATGGTCATATGAAGAAATGCCAGACATTGACTCAAGCATCGTTGAACATGAAATCAAGATGTATCCAGATGTCAAACCAGTAAGATAACGACTTCCATAGGTTCACTCGAAGAAAGCCACTACCATCAAGGCAAAAGTTGAAAAACTTTTACATGCTAGTTTCATTTACCCTATTCCTCTAACTTATTGGGTATCGAATATTGTTCCTGTCATGAAAAAACAAGGAAGGATTAGAGTGTGCATTGATTTCAGGGATGTAAATCAAGCTTTTCCAAGGGACAACTACCCTACACCCTTCATTGACCAGATAATTGATAAATGCGCCGGATGCGAAATATTTTCTTTCATGGATAGATTTTTCGGATACAATCAAATAAACATCCTCCCACAGGACCAGTCGAAGACTACATTTATATGTTGGTGGGGCACATTCGTGTACCGTAAACTACCTTTCGGTTTAAAGAACACAAGGGCAACTTTTCAGAGGGCAATGAACTACGCCTTCTATGACATCAAACACATCGTTCAACCATATCTTGATGATCTACTAGCCCATTCAAGAAAACAGACTGATCATCCACAATATTGGAGAGCTATATTTCTACGTTGCGGACACTACAAGATATGACTCAATCCACACGAGTGTGTGTTTTGTGTTGGTTCTAGTCATTTACTTGGTTTTATAGTTTCTTAGGACGATATTTGACTTGACCCATGTAAGGTTCACAAAATCATCAACATGCCTCCACCTTCAAATTTGCTTCAAATTGAAGAACTCCAAGGTAAAGCAAACTTTCTAAGGTGGTTCATTCCAAATTACGCCGAACTTGCTAAAGGTTATATGCGTCTTTTAAAAAAAGAAGTGCCCTTCAACTGGGATCAGGTTGCACAATCTTCCTTTGATGCTTTAAAGGAATCCCTAATAAAAGCATTATTAATGTATGATTATGCCTATCAAAAAGACTTTAACCTATATCTAGCTGTAGTAGATACAACCATCGCAATGGTTTTAGTCCAAGAAGACAATGGAATTGAACATTTGGTCTATTATATAAGTTGAAACTTAAATGATACAGAAAGCAAGTACTCCTATGTTGAAAAGCTGGCTCTAGCAGTTGTTCAAGTAGTATAGAGATTTCGAGATTATATCCTCTTTCGCAAAACTACCATTTTGTCAGATTGCAACCCTATGACTCGCATTCTATCATGTCAATTACTAGGGGGCAAATATTAAAAATGGATAGCCATTTTGCAAGAGTTTGATATGGAATTCACAAAATCCAAATCAAAGAAATCTCTAGTTTTCGTGGAGTTACTATTTGACCTCCCATCGTCGCCTAACGATTCAACATCTAAAGCATTAATCGTGGATGAATCTTTGTTTTTGATATCATCAAGTGATCAGTGGTATGGATATATATTGATCTATCTCCAAACCAAAACATATAGGCCTAATACCTCTCGCTCCAAAAAACGACTTACTCGATACCAAGCCAAAGATTACATGATTGTCGGTGACACACTTTACCATCGGGGTATTGATATAGTTCTACCAAGGTGCCTCACACATGAGGAGGCCGAAAAAGTCCTGAATGATTATCATTCAGGTGCGTGTGGAGGGCATCAATCTGGTTATGCCATGGTGCAAAAGATCTTACAAGTGGGTTACTTCTGGCCTACTATATTCAAAGATTGCATAATTGTAGTCAGAAGATGCCATGTTTGTCAAATCTTCGACCGCAAAACTAGGCTAGCACCCATGCCATTGCATCTAGTAGTTGTGGTTCGGCCATTCGCCGAATGGGGCATAGAGTTTGTGACATGTAACCCCACCTCAGCTAGGGGGCATGGGTATATCATAGTCACAGTTGAATATTTTACAAAATGGGCCGAGGCAATGCCTACATTAACCAACAATGGTGAAATGGCTACTATTTTATTTTTCAATCATGTAGTCTCTAGATTCGGTGTTCCACAGGCTATAGTCATAGATCATGGATTACATTTTTGCAATCACATGATGGTTGAATTAGCTATCAAATTAGGGTTGTCCCACGACAGTTCTACTCCATATTATCCACAAGCTAATGGACAAGTTGAGGCCATCAACAAAGTCCTGAAGCGCATGCTGCAGAGGATGATTGGAGTCCACAAACAGAATTGGCACTTAATCTTGTACTCATCCTTATGGGCATATAGGACATCAGTGAGAAATGTGACCGGATTTACACCCTTTCAGTTGGTATAGGGCCTAGAAGTAGTCTTACCGATTCAGTGTTAAATCTCATCTCTCAAACTCGTAATCAATCTACTTCCCAAAACTTTGAAGGAAAAGGCTCGTTTCTTGGAGCTAATCCAATTAGATGAAACCCATCATGATGTTTCTTTGGCTAATGAAGCTCATAAGAAACATGTCAAGGCACAATTTGACAAAAATGTCAAGCCCCGTGTCTTCTCAGAAGGTGACCTCGTCTTGCCTTATGATCAGGACTACAATAAATTGGGAGGAGGTAAGTTCGAACCATTGTCAATGGACCCCTACATTGCTAAAAGAGTATTAGAAAAAGGAGCCTATGAGATAGTAGATTACGATGTGATTCCACTGCCACAACCATGGAATGGGTTGTATCTTAAGCGTTACTATGCTTGATTAAGTGTGGTAATCTCTTTATATGATTTTGTTACTTTTTTTTTCGTCAAGGGTTATCATTTTGGTTAGGTAATCTAGTTTGCATTTGTTGCAGATGTCGGACCTATTGGAATCATTCATTGGATACGCCGACGAAGCTAGTCGTAGTACACAGAACCTATCTTCTACAGCTTGGGCCATTTTTGATCCAAGAGGTGAGTTAGAGAGTTTCAGAGGGATATGTATTGGTCAATCAACGAACAACATTGTTGAGTATAGCACATTGATGGAGCTTCTCTCTAATGCCATCACACATGGCATATGTTGACTTGTTGTGAGGCTAGATTCACAACTCCCCATCCTACTAGCTTACTGGCATCTATTTTGTTCGGAATCTAGCTATTTATTGTATGTTCCTAAGGGTCAGGATTTTGGCAAGGCAGTTTGATTCTATTCAATATCAACACATTTCTAGAAACTTCAATACATTAATTGATTCATTAGAAAATTATGTGTTAGATAGACATTTGCAACACTTATAAAGGAAAAAGCATTTCATTTAACATTTGCATCAGGATCACATAACTTAACCAAAATAAAGCTCCAAAAATAAAAAATATATATAGCTGTTTATATTTTTTAATAGAATGTTCTATGTCGAGGACAAAATCGGTCATATGACCCAAAAACTCAAAAAGTCAGAAAAGCACCCTAGATTAATGGTGCTGATGATAACAGGTCACCACCTGTGCAATCATATCTAAGAGTCTATTCCATCGACTCGGCACACTAGTGGTATGGCGCTGTAATCTTAGAGGTAACTCGTCGGTCCTCACATCCTGAATACCAATGGTGAGACCCTCGATCTGATCCTACAATACTGCAAGGGTCTCTGCTATATCTAAATCACAAAGGATAGCCCTCCCTATAGCCTCTCCTGCTGGAATGGCAACTGCTACCCTTAGGTGCGCTGCTAGTCACACTAGCCCAACATCTGCACAAATATATGGGTTTGATTAGTCTTGATAACATTTGAAAAACACAAGAAAATTATAAAAGGAATAAGCAAAGATATGGTCAGATATTTTTTACCCATGACACTCCACTACTCGCCAACCAGTAGCACAAACTCTCGGTCGCCTCATAAATCCATCCCAACCTATGGATATTGGGTGAAGACCATCTCCTAATGGTTGAAACACTCAAAGAAGGCATCAAAGAATGAAATCTATGACTGGCTAGCATGTCTGGCCATGAGGTAAACCCATCTCTGCATTTGTGGTTCCCTCGATGCTGGCAATCTTATGAAATGTATTGTGGCTGCATCAGTGGGATCCTGTCCAAGGCAAAAGCCATCAGAATGGAACCATAACCAAAGTTCTTGGATCTTCCATTCTTCACCTTGGAAAGTTGCTCTTTTATACTAGAAGCATTGCCTCACACCAGTTGAATAACTTTGGTTCCAGGCATTCCAAGGCATACTGAATATATGATCTGTTGGCCAAATGAAGAGCCGCACTACCAGCCAATCTAGAAAAGGTGAATAAAATAGTCCTTAAGGACCGGTCAGTGACATCTTGAATATTGATCTTGCCATCCCTGCTCGACTGAGATCCATCTTTGCAAAACTGGCAAATATAATCCCTCACATATTCACCCCCATGGGTGAATCCTGATAATGAGAGAGGGGCACCATGCCTCGATAACCCAGTCAAAAAGTAGATATCCTCAACTGTCAAAGGAATGGATTTTCCTCTAATCTGGAACACCTGGTTAATCAGATCCCATGCATGGAGAAGATATTGCAACAAATTGATTTTTTGGCTCATGCTGGATATGCGGAAGAATTTGAGCAAGCCACAGTTTCGCAATGCAGTAACCATACCCAGATCATGTAAGGCAATCATGTCCTCTTCTTGATGCTCACGTTCATGCCATGTAACAACCATCTTGATTTGATGAATCTTTGAAACACAAACAAAAGATGAATTAGGATCCTGATTTGAGCAAAAATAGGAAAAAATTTCATGAGAAAACACTGCACAAACTTTCCCTTCTATGCCCATTGCACCCTGCCTGTGTATAGGGTGAGATGCATAATGACTTACCAATGGCTAGCTCAGTATGCATCGGACCTTTCAATGCAGAGTAGGTGCAATGGGGAGAGAACGAAATCTTCAAACCCTTGGGGTCCAGAATAGAGGGAAAACTTGCTCCAAATCAGAAAAGGATGAAACGCAATTGAAGAGCTCAGGGTTAGCTCCTACCTAGTCCTCGGTGAGAGGAATAGTCCACTAGATCTCCTGAAATCAGCTGATGAAATTTGAGGGGGAAAATACCACCAGAGCTCCAACAATCCCAAATTTGAATGAAATGGTAAAAATAAGAGGTAAAACTGCTTTAATGTTACTATTAAGGTAATTCAAGTAAGATGTTAGTTTTTAACTCATTTTCAAGTGTGTATTTAAATTTCTAATCAATTTGATGGAGTAATTGAACAGGTTGTGCGACCATCAAAAGAATATAGTGTTAATGGTAAATTGAGCATCTCTGACTATTTTCAACGAGCAATGTTTCCGCAATGTTCAAGCTCATTAAAAAATAAACCGAGCAAATAGAAATGTTTCTGCAAAGTTCAAGCTCGTTAAAAAATAAATCTAGCACTGAGCACGTGTTGGAACAAGGTTCAAACTCATTAAAAAATAAACCCGCCACTGAGAACATGTTGGCACAAGGTTCAAGCTCATTAAAAAATAAACCCTCGTTTTAGTAAATAACCTTTGTGATATCATTGCTATCAGCCTTTTGAGCCTTGGTCATATTCTTATCATCACCTCCACTCTTTTAGCCGATCATATGCCTCCACTTGATTGTTTACCCTTTTGAGGAATAGCTACGATGAGTGATTCTGTTAGCCACCCTCTTTACACTGCTATGTTTGAGAAGTTCCAAACTTACCTAGAACCAATTGCTACCTGAAAGCAGCACTCGTTCCTAAAAAACAAGTCTCTTTTAAGCTCTTCTTAGACTCGTAAAATATGAAAATATTGTCGAGCTACTGGCCTTTCTATCTCATTAAAGTAAAGGGAAGCACCATCCCTCCTCTACATTTTAATATTTTTGGACCTGAGGGATCATTCCACAAAAAGATCAAGTGCTTGTCTTTTTCGGCTCGCTAAAACTATCGAAAAGTCATCCCTTTTGTATTATTTTATACTTTTTCAGACTTAAGGGATTGTGCCACGGAAAAGGACTACCGGAGTTTCCTTTTCATCCCTTTTCAAAGTCTCTAAACATGAAATGGACTGAGTTATATTTGTCATTAAACTTGTCAAAACAGTAGCGACAAACTTGTCCATCTGAACAAGAGCGAGTTTCACTGTCGCTAGGCTCGCTAAAATATAGCGACAAGTTTGCCTAAAGGGAAAACTATAGAATAAGAATATGTTATCCTCCTCAAGCTTGACAAAAAAAAAGAGGTACTGGTCAGCAATGATTGGAGAAAAATGGAAGAAAACTTGAAGAACTTCATTGGTAGCAGGTCGCTCTTGAACATGACACATTCACTCCATCACCATGATTGAGTCGAGTTGGGTTATTCCGTTTACTGGTCACATCACCATTGGTCCTTCGTACCATCCATTTTTGGGGTTAGTTCTACCAATCCATTTCGGTGTCGCTAATATGTTCAAGAGAAGTTTCTCATAAAATTCACCAACCCAGCTAACGCCTCATCCATTGCAATACCTTCACACTCCATTTTTCATGACTGCCATTCCTGAACCTTGTATCATCAAATCATTTTCACCTCCACAAAATCATTTTCTTTGTTTCCTGTCATAGATGTTGGATTCATTAAGGCCCTCCTACGAGAGGTCATTTCTTGTCAACATCAACTCATTATCCAAGAAGTTGACTTAGGATCAACCCTTTCAGTACTTTGAAGCTTGCATGCCTCAATGACAAGTTTCTCCCTTTCAGAAACAGGTTTACATCAATGGCCTTCGATCGAAAGATTTTGCATGGTGTTAGAAATTGACTCATATATTCACACCATGTGAATTGTACTATAGTACCTTGAGGGTCATTATCATTATCAGTGATTCTTCTCATGCCTCTTAAGAACTTACATCATTAGCTAGTAATCAGGTGATGTCTTTCCATGTTCCACTTCAAAACATCTTTTCACATGGATCGACTTGTATATTGGGCGAAGATTGAATGAGCTCGAAGACCCTGAATCTAGTTTCATCCATCCGAGCTACGATATATTCAAGAAAATAAAGACATCAAATGTACTCCATGGTTGCACAGATGATCATCTAAGGTAAGGGATGATGGCTCTATAAGAATCACTAGTCTGCAACAGCAGACGATTGTCCATCCTATGTACATGAAATTGAATTTATAAAGCTGAGCATGGGAATGCTCACCTCAGCTAGATCAAATATGAAGATAATGTATTGTATTGTATCTTATTATAGGTCACCTTCCAGTTCGAAAAACATCGGATCCTCATGATAAATCATTTCACCTGACATGAGAAGGTTTACGACCTCATGCTTTAGGGGGAAACTGTTATAGACGTATTTGGGCACTACAACCCCAATGAAATATGTCGATCAACCAAGGGCTCTTAAACTCTTAAAAGTTTTGTTTCACACCATAAAGGATCATGGTCAACTGATTACATCATTTCCTAGAAGTTACACCTGAAAAACTACTCAGAACTAGTCAAAATTGACCCATATAGACTTCTCCTTGGTCAAGGTGCGATGCATCTCACCTATTACACACAGGGGGTGCGATGTATACCAAAAAGGCCTTCTGTAGGGTGCAATGGGCGAGAGTAGACAAATGGCAGAGATAGTTTTATAAGTGGAAACCCAGATAATCTTATAGAAACTTCTTCTAAGACACTTGCCTCTCTGAATTTGCCTAGGGATGAGAAAGAGATCATGAAATCTCCAGGTGGAACCAAGAAATATCAGTGAAGTGACACTAATCAGAAATCCACAAGCTGACTCACCCTCCTACAAATATCTATATATGGATCCCTTATCACAGAGATCTGGAGGCTGGAATTTTGTAATTTGTAAGGAAGTGTTATTGGTATCTCTTTGAGACATTGTATTGTTGGGTGATCTTGCTTTTCATGAGATGAAGAGGGATTTCATGCTGGGAGGTTGATGTTGGATCATATAGCTAGGTTGCAATCCTCTCTTCTACTTCTACTATCAATAAAGTTATTTGAGTTTTCCTCCATATACTTGTGCATTTGTGAATATTGTATTTGTGAATGCAATTGTATGGTTAATGTACTTCTGATTTTGCATTGTTTATGGTATCATAGATCTCTATGCTTTGATGGTGTTTTGTTGCTTTGCCTCTACAGGTGTTCTTTAAAGTGGGACAAGTGAGAAAAGAGTGGCAAGCTCTATCAAAGGAGAGAGGAAACAAGTAAGGAACCAAGCGAACGATTAAGGTTGGTGCTCTCTTCTTCTCTTTCATCTATCATGCATAAAGGAAAACACAAGTTACTTTGAATTGATTGAATCTAATATAGCTATTTGTCTTAGTGGTTCTAGTAGATCAAATAGACACTACTTTTCCCAGAAACAAGGAGTGTTGAACTGGGGCCTTCACCCCTAATGAGATGCATTCCACTAAGGTTGTAGCTAAACATAGGATTGAAATGAATGAGCGGCTATTTGAGCATGATATTGAGATGGGAAGGACCAAGGAGGAGGTGTGGACCAGGAAGGATGAGTAGGATGACCCAAAGAAGTTATAGAAGTAACTTGGTTGGAGTTGTAGTATGCCTGAGATGTCCCTTGCATCCCGTACTGGTATGATCTAGGTCCATACAATCTCCTTTGGTTAATGAAATAAAGTGGTTCAGTGGCTCCTTTTGCCCCTTGGTATACAGCTTTATGTCCGAGCAAGGAAGGGCACATATCTGTAGAATGATCTTCTTCACAGACTGAACAAACCTCTATAGAGTTCAATGTATATTCATTCCTAGGATGCCTCCTAGTGAATATAGGAAAAAAATATGACCAAAGCTCTCTCTTCTTCCTCTTGTTTTCTATTGATATGCAAGGTATCCATTTCCAACATGTTTCCAATTTCACCTTTAATGGATGAATTGGAAGAGGAGGTACTGGTTATGGGTTGGCTCTCCCTACCTTTCTTTTTGGCTACTCTAGAATGGTTTCTAAAAACAATCTTTATGTCCTCATAAGACAGTTGGTCGATGTCTCCCCCAGCTTGTAGATGGAGGGTTCCTAGAAGGTCTTCCGGAATTCCCTTGAGCAGGACCAACTTCAGAGATTCAGGGTCAAGTGTGCACTTAGTCCTTTTGTAACTGAGATGGAACCTCTCTTCATAATCTTCCAAGGATTCATCACTTCCCATAGTCATTTGGAAGATTTCTTCTTTAGTATATTTTGACCTGCAATAGTCTCGATACTTGTCATTAAAGGCCCACTGCATCTGAGCCCGAGTTATGATGTTATTGCCAGGTAACCCCCTGAACCAGTGCAATGTTGCATCCTTTAGAGTAGAAGGGAATATCTTGAACTTTTTCTTGTCTTCTATATAGTCATAGCTTCGGCAGATGACAACAAACTCAAGCAAGAAGGTGTCAAGATATTCTGTAGTAAAACCATGGAAGTGAGGTAGGGATGAAGGACTTATATTCTTCATTTTGGTGTCCCCATTGGTCTCCCTAATGGGAAAGGTACCCTCTATTCTCTCTCTCCATTCCCCCCAGCATTTCTGTTTTCAACCATTGGCTCAGGAGGGATGTTTTCTTCTTCTTATTCCCCTATAGGTTCTTCAAGTATCTTTGGTTGTTCACCTAAAGGTTATTCTTGATCATTGCCACCAAAGAGGGGAGAAGGTTGCCTGTGTGAGGTATTGAGGGTGTTAGGCAAGAATTTTCCTGAATTATCTCTATCCCTGCGAGGCATGAAAGGAAATCTTTTTGGTTGGTTTTTGTTTTTTCTCACACTGATTGTACCTACAAAACTGAAATGGATTGAAAAAAACAAATTGCAACTAATTGAAATGAACTTGCTGAAATGAAATTTGCAGAATTGAAAAGGAAAGTAAGGAAATGTAGAACATGAAAGAAATGACTAGCGTACTCTTCCTGAAATAAACTATTTAGCAAAATGTGGCGATAGAAAATAGAAGAAAGCAATAATCACATAATACTCTAATTCTTCCCCAGGAATGGCACCAAAAAGTGGTGAGCACCAGTATTGCAGCAATAATGCTACAACTCTTGGACTGCCTACTTTACTCTTATGAACATGGTAGTTCATAACAAACTTGGAAGTGACAGTGTTGTATGCACAAATACTAGTTCTTACTGCAGGCTATCACTTAGTCAGATGGCACAAGATCACTAGGAGCTCATACCAACTTCTATGGATTCTAGAAGAAGTTCTATATGTGATGAAAGAAAGGAAAGCTTACTCTATAGAGGCTACTCTAATTACAGAAAGGAAAAAGACTGAAATGTAAAGTAAACCTAGTGTTATCACTCAGGTTGTTCCCTTTGACTCGCAAGGGAATACGGCCGAGGTAACCACAAACCAATCTTTGAACTGCAGGTCCTAGCCTACCAAGAGTCAGAGAGGGCTCTCTCTTTAGGATTTTAACTTCGTTTAAGGGGCGATTTTAGGCTAGATATGAGGCACATGGGTTTTATTTGTTTTTTGATTGATGGGGTGGTTGATGTTATTCAAACTGAGTTGATATGCAAAGAGTGAGAAATTCAAACCATTGGGCATGGAGTCATGAATGAACTGAGGTGTTTTTTTTATCCGGTAGAAGAGGAGAATATGGAGCAGGATAGCCACACATGGTAGAATGATTTTATGCTGGAACAAGAGTGAAGTGGAAGTTAGGAAATGAGAGGCAATTAAGAATCTCTCATCCAGCCAAAGAGGGAAAGTGGATGAGTGATATTTGGGAGCAATGAAGGATTCCCAGACATAATTCATATGTGAAAGGCTCAGTTTAAATAGGTGCAATTAAGAATGCATATTCATCACTGTTTTAGAGGAAAACATGGAAAGTTGCAAGAATTGAGCACAGAGGGCATGAAAACCAATTCTGGTCTATTCTTTTTTGCTACAACTTAGACTATGATATATATTTTATACAGCTATGTATGAACTGATAAACAAAGGGAGGGACAACTTATTGAACCATGAGCAAGCACGAGAATTCCATACCAATTTCTTCAACCATTGAGAACACAACCAACCAGTTCAGATGAAAGTATTCTAGCAATCTTTTATTACAGAAGTTCTTCAATATTTAAAGTGGAGCTCTCAGAATGAGAGATCAACCAAACAACCCACCAACCCTTATTACATTGTTTAGGGTTGTATTTATAGGTAAAATATCTACAACAAAGATCCGCTAGAAGATATTTTTTCAGGAAGCAAATGCAGTTAACCTAACTTGTCTTATAAGTAATGAAAATATCTATATAATGTTGCGTTGGAGGCAGCTGTTTCAAAATGTGGCTATCTAGCGTCCTCTGGTAGCTCTGCTTGTCCAATCTGCAATTGTTGTGCCTTTCACTTCTCACCTGCACCTCTTAGTCGGTTCTTCTACTCTTAGGTGACTATGATTCCCATTTAATTTGTTATGATTCAGTTTTAATGGCCTGTGACCCTATCATGGTATGCATTGATTTGGTTTGGATGGTCTTTAATGCTTTCACAGCTCGGATATGGTCGATCTGATACTCTATGCCACTTCACTGATACTCTCTGCCGCTTCACTGTTTCTCTTTGATTGAATCGGGACTCCATCCTCTCTCTGATGTGGTAAAAACTGTTAAATTGCCCATTTTCGAGCCTTTTACGGCAAAAACAACCACTGAAAAAAACGATTCCCCAAAGATTCCCCAATTTGGCCGATTTCCCAATCGCGTATCGAAAACTGCCTCAGAATTTGATTATGGGCCTCCGAAGCCTAGATTTAGCTCTTGCGCATTTTCCTTTCGACAGATAACGTTAGCGGTACGACAGATGATGTTAGCATGATGTTAGTAGTTGGGACCCATTATGGATGATGACGTCAGTAGGGTGACTGATCCAGATCTTGGGGGGAGGCCCCCAAGATCTAAGAGATTGAAATGGATCTTGGGGTGAGAGACCCCCAGGATCTGAAAACTTGGATTGCCAGAAGAAAAATATGAGAATGCCCAATAAACAAAACCACAAAGAAACTTTTTATTAAAACCCAAGTGAAAATAAACCAGCTAGGGCAATGGCAGCTTATCTCTGAGAAGAGATGTGTGGCTACATGCCTCTGAAATGTAAAGGCTACATTGTGGCGGACAATCTGTCCTTTTACAAAACGTGACTTGTTACTTATAGTATTTTTCTAGTTACAATACCATGGGTCAATTCCATGGGTGAATGAATACCATGGGTGGATTTTACAATACCACGGGCAGATGCCATTTACAAT